>JAQQSV010000420.1:0-68941 GCA_028646515.1 Pseudochirops corinnae
GATAATCTAATGGGTATGAAGCAGAACCTTGGAGGTGTTTTAGTTTGTATTTTTTCCCCCTATCATTAGTGATTTGGAGTACTTTTTTTCATATACTGTTGATAGTTTGGAGTTCTTCCTTTCAGAACTACTTGTTCAGATCCCTTGATCATTTATAAATAGGGGAATGACTTTTATTTTTATAAATTCAAATAAATTCCATATGTACATACATACATACATACATATATATATATATATATATAAAATTAAAAACCCTTTATATGAGTAACTTATTAGAAATATTTCTCTACTCCACCCCTGCAACCATTTAACAGTTCCCTCTCCAGGTTAACTGCATTAGTTTTGTGTGTATAAAGCTTTAACACTTTCTGTAATTAAAATAATTTACTTTATCTTCTGTATTTTTTCTATCCTTTATTTGTTCATGAACTCTTTCTCTATTCATACATGCAAAAGGAAATTTCTTCCTTACTCCTTTAATTTATTTATCATGTGAATTAATTTTAGTAATTGGTATTAAATGTTTGTCTAAAGTAAACCTATTTTATGCCTCTGTTGTCCAGTTTTCCCTGTATTCTTTGTTGAATAATAGTATGCTAGTACATATATTTTGTTTTGTATGTTGTGTACTTAATCTCTTCTACTGATTGCTCTATTTTTTAGCCAGTTCCAAATCCTTTCACTGACTACTATTCTGTAGTATAGTTTGAGAGTTTGAGATTGGAAACTGAGAGGGCCCTTTCCTTCCCATTATTTTTTCATTCTTTCTCTTGAGATTCTTTACTTTTTGTTCTTCCAATGAAATTTGCAGGTCTCCCCCCTTCACTCCAGGATCTAAAGTAACTCTTTTGTATTTTGATTGGGATTGGTACTGAATAAAGCAATTTGGGTAGAATTTTCATTTTATGTTGTCTTGGCTCATTTTCCTAAGAGTATTTTGTAGTTATATTCATATAGTTCCTGCATGTGTTTTGATAGGTAGACTCCCAAGTATTTTATGCCTTCTGTATTAATTTTAAATGGAATTTCTATCTCTTCTGGGTGAGGATTTTTTTTGGCGATATACAAAAATGTGGATGATTTATGTGGATTTATTTTATATCCTACAACTTTTTTGACATTATTATTTCAATTAGCTTTTAGTTGACAATTATCTGCAAAAGTGATAATTTTGTTTTCTTTGTGTCTATGTTTATTTTCTCTATTTCTTTTTCTCAACTTGTTGCTGTAACTAGGATTTATAGCCTATATCAAATAATAGTGGTGATAATGGACATCCTTGTTCTACACTTGATCTTATTAGAAGGGCCTCTAGTTTATTCCTATTACATATAAGGTCTTAGATGAGTGCTACTTACCATATTTAGGAAATGTGCATTTATTCCTGTTTGCTAGTTGTTGTTTCTAAGAACAGTAATGAGTGGGGTGACTATGTGGTGCAGTATATAGAGCATCAGCCCTGGATTCAGGAGGCCCTGAGTTCAAATGTGACCTCAGACACTTGACACTTATGAGCTGTGTGACCTTGGGCAAGTCACTTAACCCCAACTGCCCTGCTTCCCCCCCTCCAAAAAGCAAAAAAACCAAACAAACAGTAATGAGTGTTGTATTTTGTCAAAAGTTTTTTCTATAGCTATTGATATTATTATATTATTAATTTTTGTTATTAAAATGGTCAATTGTACATGTATATGCATATTTTATAATGTTAAAGCAATCTTTAATACCTTGTATCAATTCAATCTAGTCATAGTGTATGAACTTTGTGATATGTTCCTGATGCCACTATGATATTATATTTAATATTTGTATTCACTGTTCATTAGTGCAGGGTTTCTTACACTTTTTCCACTCATGACCTCTTTTCCCATTTTGACAGTTGTGTGGCCTGAGGTGCAAAGTGCAAAGTGTGAATGCTTTGTGTTCAGATCCAGGGTGTGTTGAAGTTGTGTGATGCAACATGGCCAAGAGTTTCCAGAAACACCTTGGAATCATTATGCATTTGTTTTTAATTAATTTTCAGTTGTTGCGTACTCAGAAAACTTTTACTGTTGCCAAATTTTTCACAACCCCATATGGGGTTGCAAATGACAGCTTAAGAAGTGCTGTATTAGTGAATACTGTAACTAGAATTCTGTTTCTGTTTCAACTCTTCCTTAATTAGGTATAAAGATGATATCTATATCATTGAAAAGATTTCATAGAATCCTTCATTTTCCTGTTTTAAGAGTTTATGTAATATTAGAATTAATTACTTACATATCTAATAGAAATTATTATAAATCTGTCTGGTCCTAGTACTGTATATTTAAGCATTCATTCATGACCTCTTTAATTTTTCTTCTTGAGAATGGGCCATTTAGATGATCTATTTCTTGTTCTATTAATTTTGGCATTTTTTATTATTTTTGTAAATATTCACTCATTTTTTATTTACTTACACTTCTTCTTTTCCCCACACCCCACCCCTTCCTTACAAAGAGCAATAATATGGTAAGAAGGGAATGTTCTCAGGACTGCTCCACTACACTTGATGCCATCAGCCTCTACTCCCCTGCCCCTCTCTTTTTCTTCTCCTCCAGACAGCAATAACAGCTTATCATTTCTCTTTCTTTTCACTTTTTGAACCTCTTTTCATGATCAACCCTCCAAAGTGAAAGTTTGGATCTATTCATCTCTTATTCTTTCCTTCCATTTCCCTGTTCTTTGCTGTTTCCTTGTTGCATTGAATGCTATTCTGCACAAGTCTTTTCTCCTATGTGTTTTCTATACTCCTTTAATTGGTTCAGGTGAAAGTGAAGTTCAGATGATACCTGATTCATCTTTCACTTTGTTTTTATAGTCCTTTGTCTGTGTACCCCAATTATGTAACGTAGGTTCTTCACTCTTATTTATCCTTTCTTTCATAGAGTATTTCTTTTTCTCCTCCATTTCATCAAAATATAACGAAATGATTCCCAGGCCATCTGACTAATTTAATTCCTTTCGATGACCTATACTGTATTAACATTAGGGTATGAAGGGACAGTAGTGCTATCTCCTCTTGTTCCTTCATTAGAATGTAAACACCTCACCCTTGTTTAGTCACTTCTGATTACTCACTTGTATTTACTTTTTTATTTTTCTCTTGACTTGTGTTTGCATTTCAAAATTTCTACTTGACTCTAGTCTAATTTTTTTCTTATCATGAATACCTGGAAGCCCTCTATTTCACTAAAAATACATTTTTTTCACCTGAAGGATTATACTTGGATTTTACAAGTAAGATTTTCTTTATTAGAAGCCTATATATGTTGCTTTTTTGGAATACTGTATACTAAGATCTCTCTGATCCTTTACAGTGGCATCTGCTGGATCTTATCTCATTCTGACTTGTTCGTTGGTATTTGAACATTTTATTTTTGTTTACTTACAATATTTTTTTCTTTGACTTGAAAACTCAGGATTTTAGTAATGCCATTCCTGTGTATGTTCATTTTGATGTTTCTTTCAGATAGTGACTAGTACGTTGTTTTTATATTCATTTCACCGTCTAGTTCTCATAGATCTGGGCAGGTTTTCTTCATGATTTCTTGAAATATGACATCCAGGTTTCTTTTCATTGGTCATTGCTTTAGATATTTCAATGTTTCTTAAATTTTCTTTCTTTGATTTGTTTTCTAGGTGAGTTTTTTTTAAAATATGAAACATTGTCTTCCCTTGGACAAGTCATTTAATCCCAATTGCCCTACCCTCCCCCATCCAAAAAGCAAAAAGAAAAGAAAAGAAAAGAAACATTGTCTTCTATTTCTTTATTTTTCATCTCACTTTGTTTTTAATTTCTCTTTGGTCCTTTCTAATTTTCTGGGAATTTATTAATTGAATAAGGATTTGTAATTCTTGTACTAAGCCATTAATTCTTCTTCCAAATCTTTTCTCCAAAGCTTTCACAGATAGCTAAATTTGACTTTCCGTAAAGAATTCTGAAAGAAATCTGCATTCTAAAAAACTTTATGTTAACTTTACTGAAAAAATACTGTTCTCTCTCTCTGTTTCTCTGTCTCTCTCTGTCTCTGTCTCTCTCTGTCTCTCTGTCTCTCTTCTCTCTCTCTCTTCTCTTTGTCTCTCTGTCTCCCTCCCTCCCCCTCCTGCCCCTCAACTTAGTACTCAATAGCTCCCCCCCCCCCAAAAAAAAGAATCCCAGAACAAAACTCCTCCAAATGAAAGCAGAAGAACCAGGGGCGGGGTGGTCTATGACACATTGGGGGCTTGACTTGAGACTTTTGGACAAGAAGAGACCTTTGTCCTGCTCTGCCCACCCACTGTCTCCCATCCTCTCCTGTCTGTGTCCTTATGTCCCCATGTGTCTACCCCGTCCACTTATCCTCATACATTCTTCCTTTATTTTTTGGCCAGATCACCATGCAACCAGCCCCAGATCTTCCTGTTCCTCCTCCTACTTGCTGCTTCCCTGGCCTTGGCCTGTAGGTGTCCTTGAACCTTTGCTAGTCACCTTTATTAGCTTGTTCCCCTGTCCTGCCTTCCTCCTTCCTTTCCTCATTTTGGCTGGCAAATTTGCATTATGTAAAAATTGATTTATGTAGAAGACTGCAGAATGGTCTGCTTATGGAAAATGAGAACTGTGTGTGTGTGTGTGTGTGTGTGTGTGTGTCTTGTACATTTTGATAAGACCCAAATATTGAATGTGGTTTTATCTTTATTGTAATGGATATTTCTCTTTTAGTTTCCCTTTTTTACCTTAACTGACCTTTTAAAAAAATTTTATTGGGTTTTTCTAGACATGGAATTGTACCATTTCAAGAAATAGTTTAACCTCTTCATAGCTAATACATATTTCTTCTGTTTTACTTGCTTTTATTCATTCATGTTTCTTTCTATTGTCAACAATGTCAAATAGCAATGTGTAGACAACCTTGATTTACACCTATTGTTAGTGAAATTGCTTCTAGTGTTTTGCCATTGTATACGATATTCACTGAAACACTTTTCTATTGATACATTTTATCCATTACTTTCTCTGAATCTAATAATATAAGCAAGTAGTCTAATTTTTTCATTGTTGGAATGACTTGGCATATTGATTATTTTCTTGTCTTTATACTCACCCCTTCATGAAAAATCTCTCTTTGTGAATAATTTTTAGACATTTTTCTGTCTTCTATTTTCAAGCTTCATTAGGAAAAGATAAAAATTATATTACAAAGTACATCAATCAGGATTATAGTAGATTTCTCAAGGAAGATAAAGAATAATCAGAGAAATTAGAATAAACATATATAAAACTAACAGGCATGGGACCATGAATCCAGAAATATCTATCTTAACAAACTTGGCCTGCTGTATAAATGAAGGAGCTAACTCTTGGGTTCTTCCTCATCAGGGTTCAATGGACTTTTTTTTTTCTGTTTGTAAAGTGCCATGTTTTTCAGTTAGTTATAGGAAATTTTCTTTAAAAATTTCCAGGAACATGAGATTCAGATTATTTTGGTTTTTTTTTTTCCCATTTTTTTTCTGTGATATGAATAATCCTGAGACAGTTATCCATCCTCCATGTCCATTTTCATTTTCTCTGATTCCTTTAATATTTCAATAATTTTCTGAACCTTTTTCTCTCATTTATCTGCCATGTCCATTATTCCCTTTTCCTCTTCTAGCATTGATAGCTTCTATTGATTTTTAAAGATTTTGTGTTATATATTGAGTGACAACATAGTGGATAGAAAATTGCCCTTGAAGCTGGCTTTGAAGCCAGGAAAACCTAGGTTAAGTCAAATGTCTCTGTCTCATATACTCTGAGCAAGTCATTCAATATCTCTACATGTTAGGTAGCTCTAAGTCTGTAAGTTAAAAGCAGTTGCTCATCTGCTTTAATGGAGGGAATTTCTTCATCTAGGACTTCCTAGATGAAGGTTCAATGAATCACAGATCTGGTCCTTATCCTATTATATCCCCTATACTGGTTATTAAAAAAAAGTATTTTCTCTCAATATTTTAAATCACTTTTTATTAATTTTAGTTTTAATTCTTCCCATGATTTAAGCTGAAAATATTCCAAAAGTTCTGTATTTTTTTTTATCGATGTTCTTAATTTATTAAATACCTCTAACTTTGAAGTATCAAAGTTCATTCTTGTTTAATTTCATTAATATGCTATTTATTTATCTGAAGATTTCCTTTATGGTATTTTGTCTTGTTTCTTTTTCCATCTGAGTTGCATCTTGTACTTTAGATGATTCAGTTGCTCTGTGGTATATTATTTTTTGTTTCATTGGCACTGTTCTTCACTTTGCTCATTTTCTATTTTGGTTGGTTTGTATTTTCATGTGTGGTTTCTTAGCTATTTTTCTTCTCTTTGGTCTTTCTATTTGTTGCTTTTTGAGGGGTATATGAGGAGACTGGTTCTCTTTGAACTTCTCACATCTGAGTCACTTTTGGCTGGAGAACCTTTCCCTGAACTTTTTGAAGTCAGCTTTTCTAAAGTTTGAGCTACATGTATGATTATGCCCCAATGTTCCCTTCCCTTGCTATTTTGAACTCCCAGATGGCATGGTCAATTTCTTCCAAGGTTCCCATATCACTCCCACATTGCCAAACAGCCTTCCTTGTTGATCTGAAGTCAAGAATAGCAGTCCCTCTCATTGCTTCTTCCTTTACTTACTGACATTTTTGCTTGGGGGCTCAGAATTTAAATTTATTCCAGTGGGTGGAAGCACTTATGTGGCCTTGAGCTATTTAAATGTTAACTGTTCATTTGTCCTTTAGAATGTAATGTTTCTTTTCTCAACATGGGCTACTTAATTTATCCTCTTGAGAAACTGCATGTGCACACACACACAAACACATAGCTAATTAGCATTAATCTGTATATTTATCAAATATTTTAATAACCAGTTTTTCAAATTGGAATCTTTGTAATGTTTTGAGGCCTGGTACAATTACCACTATGTCATCCACAAACAGGATTATTGGGGAAACCTCACCATCTATAGCAGTAGTTCTCAACCTTCCTAATGCCGCAACCATTTAAAATAGTTCCTCATGTTGTGGTGACCCCCAACCATAAAATTATTTTCGTTGCTACTTTATAACTATAATTTTGCTACTGTTATGAATCGTAATGTAAATATCTGATATGCAGGATGTATTTTCATTGTTACAAGTTGAACATAACTCACAGGTTGAAAACCGCTTGGAGTCCTTGTTCCATTTGGGCTCTGCACTGGATACCTTCATGACACTGGCAGAAAGCTTTGGTGCATGTCTGTTTCTTTTACATCTCATATGATATCAATAATCAGAGGGTGGTTATCCCTGCTATCATATCTTTCACTTGTATGGTTCTGAAATATGCACTAGTAGAGCTGGAACTGGCATAGGGCAAGCAGGGCTGTACCATAGAAGCCAAAGTACTAGTGCATGTGCCTTATAACCCTACCTACCACAGAAATATTTCCTCCATCCATAAAGATAATGATGTTTGTCTAAGCCTATGAGACTGGGGTTTGATACTGAGTAAGATGATAAAGCTTAAGTTAAGGGAAGACAGCTTTCTCCATTCTTTGATAAACTGAGATTTGGGATCAGAGATAATTGATTATTTAATGAGGTTTGTGTATTTGTGGGAATTTATGAGGCAATTTCCTGTTATTTTGCACAGAATGCATATGAACCCCATGTAAGAGAATTAATAAAGAAACAAATCAAATAGCAGACTGAGGAGAAGGGGTTTGAGGTGTTTTTTGACCCTATTCCATGAGACTCTTACAGCCTGCAGTAATGAAATATGCAGTGAGTTTAATGTCCCCTAAGCTTCTGGAACTAGGGTTCATCTTTTGAAGCTTTCATTTCTTCAGGTTATGCTGTTTAGCTCTGGATTGTGCAATACCGCAGTCACTAAAGAGTTAAAGTTGAATATTAACTCAACCATGCTGCAATGGAGAGGTAAATGGTGATTGTAAGTAGGCTACACATTACTAACAATGAAGAATTACACAGAAGTAAGATAAAACAGGGGCAGCTAGATGGTGCAGTGGATAGAGTTCCAGGCCTAGAGTCAGGAAGACTCATCTTAGTTCAAATCTGGGATCAGACACTTACTAGCTATGTGACCCTGGTCACTTAACCCTCTTTGTCTCAGTTTCCTCGTCTGTAAACTGAGTTGGAAAAGGAAATGGTAAACCACTCCAGGATCTTTGTCAAGAAAACTCCACATGGTGTCACAAAGAGTCAGATATGAATGAAACAACTGAAGAAATACAAGACATTACCAGGAAGATGTTTGACTGGAAAAAAGAAGTGGGCCAGTCAGGTAATTGGAGTGGAGATGACCTATGAAAAACCAAGTACTCAACTGGTATCAATGCAATTTAAAGAGAACTGAAAGAAGGTATCCAGCCTGTTGGGTGCATCCGGAGCCATCAACAGCCATCCTGACCTATGTCTTGTCACTGGCTTCTGAATGACTCTGGGGGAGAGAGTGAGGCTGATGACTTTGTATAGCCCTGCCTCACTTAAATCCAATTTCACTGGCAAGTGATGTCACTGATGCTCTTCAAGAATGAAGGATGAACAACAATAAGTAACAATCTTCTGTGAAGAATTTGTGGAAGGACATGTTTAAGGGTTACATATGATAAGAAGATATGCATGAATTGCAATCTATGCCAGTGAAAGGAGCCACATTAATGAAACCACAGATCTATTGAAGTACTGAAATGTTTTTTTTCTCCCAATAGATAACTGAAATAGAATAAAACCTGAATTCTATGATAATTCATTCATAAGTTCCCATTAGTGTGTTTCACACTGACAATTAGCAAGACTTTGGATGAGTCAAGGAATTTACTAAGGTGGGAATAGTAAACACAGTTGATACAAAATATCCTTGCTATCAGAGTCTGGGGCAAATTTTCCCAGAAGTACACAAAGGTTCATGTTGGAGGTGGCTCTTATTATAGAATACCATAGTGGCAAGGCACATGTGTAGCAACCCACATGGGCAAGGAATTCCTTTCCTGAATCCATAGCCAGTGTTCTTCTCAGGTACAAGAGGTCATGCACTTTGAAGGTGTTTCCTTCCTAGCCATCTTTCCATATTCACATTTGTCCATGCTTGTCCGCCCTGGCCATTTCTGTTTGCAAATGTATTCATTGTCTGCTATTGGTCCAGTGAGTTGAGGCAGAAGGGGGCAAAGGATGCAAGGGAGAGAGAGAGAGACAGAGGGAGAGAGAGAGAGAGAGGGAGAGAGAGAGAGAGAGAGGGAGAGAGAGAAAGAGAGAGAATATGAGAAAGACAGAATAAGAGAGAAGACAAAGAGAGAAAATGAGAGAGAGAATGAGAGAAAGAGAGAGAGAATGAGAGAGGAAGAGAGAGACAGAATGACGGGGGGAGAGAGAGAGAGAGACAGAGAGAGACAGAGAGAGAGAGAATGAGAGAGAAGAAAAAGAGAGAAAATGAGAGAATGAGAGAAAGAGAGAAAATGAGAGAGAAAGAGACAGAACGACAGAGAGAGAGGGGAAAAGAGAGAGAGAGAGAGAGAGAGAGAGAGAGAGAGAGAGAGAGAGAGAGAGGGAGGGAGGGAGAGAGAGAGATTCTCTTTCATCCCAGGAGCAGTTCCTTCTCAGGAGTTTGCCTCAAACTGGAATCCTCTCAACCAAAAATCTTCTGCCCCAAGAGTGATGATCCTTTGATAGAATGAGGTCACCGCTGAACCAATGGCTTTTTTGATACATTGGCCTAGAACTTTGTCTGATTCTTTTTAACCAATCACAAGATGTTTCCTATGTGGCATAATTTATCTTCATCCAATAATGAAGCCCCTTTGATCTCCAAATTTTATGTATTTTTCCTTTCTGTAAATCGGAAACAGTGGAAAGAGCACTGAATTTGTAGTCAGGGACCTCAGGTTCAAATATCACTTCTGTCAATTAGACAATTCTGTGTGATTTGGGGGAAGTTATTTCATCTTTCTAGCCCTTAATTTTCTCATCTTTAGAAGGATGGAGTTGGATTAAATGAGCTCTAAGGTCATATGGCGTAAGGACAAATGGCAAATACATAGGTAATATAGAATTCTTATTTTAATTATTATAGGGTTTGCTCAAGGACCCGGTGAATTACAGAGAGAAGATTTGAACCTGGTAATTTAGACTACTAAGTCTAGGGCTCTTTCTTGTCTCCGCTACCCGTTAATTGTAGCATTTCTTTATTCCAAACTCTGTTAAGAGCTTCAATGTTACCAACAGTGTGAAGAGTCTTGATGGTCCAACAACATTGAATAATAATAATCAGAACTAACCAAGATTGAACTGACACCAAAAAAGAATCTGGGACAATTCCTGAACTATAATATTAACTCACATTTATATGATTATTTATATTTTAGAGAAATTGTGCCATAGTAGATATTCTTAGAGTTTGGAAGATCTATGTCCAAGTCTGCCTCTGCCACATACTGTCTGTGGGACCCTGGGGTAATCTTTAACTCCTTAGTACTCTAGGAAATTCTCTGAAGACTGAAGAAAGCATAGAAGGTGGTTATCTTCATTGGTAGATGGAGTTTTGTCATTGGGTGCTCCCTGTACCACCAAACCACAGGTCTTATCCTACTTATATTTTATGCAATGGTTCATGTTTCATGATTCCGTTTGCTTTTTGAGAGAGATAGCAGAAGTATTGTTGACTTCATAGAAGCATGGAAAGATCATGCCACTTAGTAGAGATAACAGCCAGAACACAACAGAGTTGGGACGTCAAACCTAAATCTTCCAACTCTGAATCCAATTTCTACTAAACCACAGCTGCCAAGTCACTATTTACAGCTGGGGAAATGGGCAGCTTCTACTCATCTTCTGTCCAATCCTACCACCCCTTCTTTAGAATTTCCAAATGGGGCCAGTAGCCACTAGGCCTCTAGACTTGCAGTACACAGAGACTTCCACAGTGAACAGAAACTAAGTATGTCTTTTCTCTTTCCATTCATTTGAGCCAAAGTATACATTTTCAAATTAATGAGTCACAAGTTGAGCTTGCTAAAGTTTTGTGTGTGTGCCTGAGATACACCCAGTTCCCCAGAAATACTATTCATTCCCCTTAAATGTACAGGCCATTTTTTGTTGTTTGCTCAATCCTTAAATGGGTTTATACTAGAATGTCTAAACATGTTGGGAGAGATACAGCTTCTACAAAGTGAGTTCAGTAAGTATTTTTGTGTATATATGTGTGTGTGCATATGTATATGTGTATATACACACATATATACCTACATGTATGTGTATGTGTGTGTGTGTGTATATATGAATATATATATATGTATAAGTACATACATACGTACAGAGAGAAATATTTTTCATTCCCCTTAAGCCTACAGACCATTTTTCATTGTTTCTCAATTGTCTGTACTAGAATTTTCAGACAAGTTGGGAAAGGTACAGCTGCTGCCTAAAGCTCCCTTTTCTGGAGCACTATATACTGATGGACAAAAAGAATCCACACCACCATTCATGGCGCTTGAAATAAGAAAAGGCAAAGAAAGCAGCATTTCTACTGAGGGCCACTTGTCATTCCACCAAGCTTGCTTCTGTAATGTGTGTAGCCCTAGTCAGTATCAGACGAACCTAAAGAAAGCACTTTTAGAACGATTTCTCTATTTTGATTAGTCTACAATTTCATCACATTTATAGTAATATTTACATTTTTTTGAAAGACAGTGTGGTGTAGTGAATAGAGAGTCAGCCTTGGAG
Organism: Pseudochirops corinnae; assembly: GCA_028646515.1. Classification (NCBI taxonomy): domain Eukaryota; kingdom Metazoa; phylum Chordata; class Mammalia; order Diprotodontia; family Pseudocheiridae; genus Pseudochirops; species Pseudochirops corinnae. The sequence continues at coordinate 11,746 of JAQQSV010000420.1, forward strand.
TGTGGTCCTTCTTCTGGTACATATCACATCCTCCCCTCCTCATCCTGTGTGACTTTTACTTGTGTCATTACATAAACATTCTATTCGTGCAAAGCCCTAGAAACTTTCCTCTGACTCTTCAAATGTGTCATGATCCAAGGGTATCTCTAAGCCTATTCATCTGCCATCCTTAGCCCAGAATGTGTAACTACTCACTTCCTTCTCCAGTTGTAGCATATCCATGAGTCTTTCCACTACTATTTAACAAACTAAAACTCTACTTCTTCTCAGGTGTGGAGATTTCATAATTCAAAACCATAGAAATTCTTAAAATGTAGTCTGAGGACCCTGGGAGTAGGGGATGTTGCCCAAGATCCTTTCAGGGAATGTATGAGATCAAAACTTTTTGAAGATAATTCTAAGGTGTTTTTTACCTATTAAAATATTTCTCTATTTTCAAGCCACATATTTGTATGGATTCTCTTTATATACTTCAACCAAAATAACATATTATAACAGACTGATTATAAAAGTAGATATGAGAATTTGGCTATTTTCTATTAAATGAGACATTTAAGAGATTTGTAAAAATACGTAAAATGTTGCCACTCTTCTCACTACATTTTTTTTTGTTTTGGAAACTATAGTTATGTTTTCTTTTAAAAAAAATGCTATTTGTGTTAATATATAATAAGATTGTTGTCATTATTTTAAATGAATTAATGTATTTATAATTTGTTTTAATAATTATATATAAATATTTGTATATATAATTTATAATATATTTAAATGTATTGTTTTGATTTTGAATATGAAAAATATTGGTAGATATAACCCACATAAACAAAAGCTCTTTTGGTTTTTGATACTTTTTTAGGTGTATAAAGAGGTATTGAAACCAAAAAGTTTGAGAACCGTTGCCATAAAGCATCAGTAGGAAAACATGTCAGTATGTGCTGAGGCAGCTAGGTGGCCCAGTGGATAGAGTGCCAGTCCTGGAGTTAGGAAGACCTCAGTTCAAATCCAGCCTCAGACACCACATAGCTATGTGTCCCTGAATGGGTCACTTAAACTCTGCCTAGCTCAGTTCCCTCAACTGTAAAATGGAGATAATAGCACCTCTTGCCTGGCACATGGTAAGTGTTATTTAAATGATAGCTTTTGTTATTATATAGATCAAAGACTTGTGATTTCATCAGTGTGAGAACTCCTATATGATCCCACAGTCGTCCAATGCAGATTGCAAGTCATTTATAATTCATAGCCCCCGAAAGTTCTCTGAGAGATTTAGTGTCTTGCCAATGATCACACAGCAAAGTGTAAGAGACAGGGTTTCACTCAAATGTTCTCCCTCCCTTTCTACCTCTTTTTCTAGAAACTGTAATCAAATCAATACTGTTGCTGCTCCTGGAAAGCATGTGTCAACTCATCGCCTTGTTCCCTTAACTGCCCTGTGTCCTCTCAGACCAAAACATCCTTCTCTGGCTTTCACTTCACCCTATGTGCTTTCTCTGTCCTTTAGGATATAAACTACTGGGGGGAATAGAGCATTTCATTTGTGTATTTATATCCCCAGGGCTCAGCACATTGATTAGCATAAATGTTTTTTATTTCATTCATTCATTCATTTCTTTATGCATTCATTCACGTTTTCCTTACTTTTTTTACTCTGAGTCTAGGAGCTATGCACTGAACCATGTCGCTTCTCAGTGAGAGAATATTGATATTTAAAAGCTGGACTAGGGGTAGCTAAGTGGCACAGTGGATAGAGTGCTAGCCCTGGAGTCAGGAGGACCTGAGTTCAAATATGGCTTCAGACACTTACTAGCTATGTGACCCTGGGCAAGTCACTTACCTTCAATTGCCTACAAATTTTAAAAAAAAAAAAAAAAGATGGGCTTTTGTGTCAGTGAGCAACCTGGGAACAATGAAAGTACTATTCTGTTTCCCAAGTCCAGCCTGACTTCTTCTACATTATGTTCTGGGCCCTTCTCTTTGTTTGTTTTTGGTGCTTGTCCAACACAGAGCTTTCTACACTAATTTGATAAATTTTTGCATCTGATGAATAATCACAGAATCTGATTATCATTAGTTCAATGGTTTGTACTTCTCAATTACTAAAGTGACGAGTAGAGAGAAGGAAATCACCCTCCAGAAGGTCTGATTGCCCTTATTCCTACTGAATGTCAGCAATCCTGATTCCTGGAAGGTAGGAACATGGAGTAGTATCAGTCTTAACCTGAAAGTCAAGACAAACTCCCATTGCAATGAATGAAAGGGGTAGAAGTTGGCATGCTTCATGCTTCTCACCACTGTTACTCTTCCCAGTATGGGGGGAGTTCTTGCATGCTTCATGTCCCTAAAAAGAGGACTGAGGAGGAAAGGTGGATCCAGAGACAGGAGGGATAGTAATGAGGCTTAGGGCAAGAGGAACAAAATGAGAAAGGAAGGCCAAAGTAAAACATTCTCTTACATTCACCTTCCTCATCAACACTTCTCCCTGATATTTCAATCCTGAAGGTGGATACAAATAGACAGTGAAAGCCCACTGAAATCCTATCCATCCTTCATGGCTCAGCTCTCATGTTGCGTCCCTTATGAGATCTTTCCTGGTCTTTTTTCCTTTGACTTCTCATAGCATTTTTTTTTTTTTTACCTCTTTTAGGCACTTAATTGATCTAGTTTTATCTTCATTGTGTCATGTCGGAATGGATTAATATTTATTCATCATTTACTTTGACTTCAGTGTAGATTTTAAGACCAATCTCTTTCAAGTAACCATGTAATGTTCTAGAACTTGATGTAACCAACAATTTAATTAAATGACGTAAGAATTTATTAAGCACTTCTTATGTTCCAAGCACCATACCAGGCACTGGGAATACAAAGAGGGAAATGAAATAGCTTACATTGTTCTTGGTGAAACACTATAAACTCGGAGAGATAAATTTAAATCATGTATAAAGTAAAAACAGAGTAACTTTTCCAGAGGAAGAAAGTGAGGACTACTAATTTGGGTGCTCTGGGAGATCCTCATTTAGGAAGTTGACAGGGAATTGAGCCTTGAAGGGAGCTTAGGATTCATAGAAACACAGGGGAGATGGCACAGGCATGAGAGCCTGTGTGAAGGCATGGAGGCAAGAGATACAATGTCATATATGTCAAACAACAGTGCTATTTTTGCTAGAATGTGGATTACATTGCTGGTGCAATGGGAAGAACATCTTTCTGTAGGACCTAGTCATCAACGTACATGTCATCAACATATTCCAATATGATCCATGCCCCTACAATGGCTAAGCTAATTTATCTTTCTTTCAAAAGTAACAAAATTGGTGGCGGCTAGGTGGCGCAGTGAATAGAGCACTGGCCTTGGAGTCAGGAGGACCTGAGTTCAAATCCAACCTCAGACACTTGACACACTTACTAGCTGTGTGACCTTGGGCAAGTCACATAACCCCAATTGCCCAGCCTTACTCGCTCTAAAAAAAAAAATCTTAAAAGTAACAAAATTACCCACTGAGCTGCTGTTTAGGATTCAGCAACCTTCTCCTTGAGTCTCTTCATTTCCCAGTGCTTTATTCCCTCCTCCTTCATCCTCCTGCCATTTCCTTTTGCAAGCTATGGCCACCAAGAAAAATTTTTGTGAGCTGGTCTGGGAAAGTTGCCACAATTTATAGCATTGTTTCTATGGAAGGATATATTTTATATTCTAAACAACCAAATGACAAGTAAAATTTGAGATGACACTTTGGGAGCTATCTCTATTTCTGCCTCTTATAATCCCTTGTTTCTCTTAAAGGTCATCTCGAGATTCATTTTCTACACCAAGCTTTTTCTGACCCTTCTCAATCTCCTCTCCTACCACAAAGATCTTACATTTATGTATTTATTTTGTAGATTTATTACACATACCTATATATGTGCATGTTGTTTCTGTTGATTGAACATAAGCTCTTGGAGGGCAGTGATTATTCCTTTTTCGATCTTCATATCCCCAATGCCTAATATTAGTGCCTAGAACATGATAGGCTATGAAGAAATATCTATTGACTTACTGAGTAATAGAACCAATGTCAAATAAGGCTGCTCTTCCTTGAACCCTGTCCAAAATGATTTAAAAGAAGGATGTCATTTGTTGCTGTTAAGTGATTTAATTAGATTAAGGAAAGATTTAGTGATATCAAAGCATGAACAAGTTAGCATAAACTCTCTATCCATCCTTTTACTGAAAACTGTCATTTCCAAAGCAACCCTCCTTTCACACCCAATAGAGTCCCAATAAAATTCTTTGATAAAGAAGGATGTCATTCACACACTTTCTCATTTACAAAGATGGCCTAGGACCTATATCCTGGGCATCATTTTTCTCTTCAGTGGTTAAGTGGATGTAATGGATACTCATACGGATATCCATAAAATGGATAGAGGGAGTGCTGGGCCTTGAGTTAGGAAGACCCTGAGTTCAACTCCAGCCTCAGAGACCTACTAGCAATGTGATCCTGAGCAAATCACTTAAATTTGCCCCAGTTTCCTTCACCATAAAATGAGAGCAATGGTCCCACTTATCTCTCAGGATTTTTGTGATGATCAAATGAGATATTTATAAAGATTTTAGCACAGTGCCTGGCACATAGTAGGCACTATAAAATGCTTATTCCTTCCTTCCTCCTCTCAGCTATTTAACATTTGAATGTCACCTATTTAAAGTGTGGGGAGGAAGGAGAAGTTTATTGAATCTTAAGTTTTTTTTTTAGTCCATTAATCTCCCTCCAAACACTTCCCTTTCTACCTGAATTCGTTAGCATCTATTTCTGACAGATTTCCTCTTAAGATTTTTTACCACATAAATTCTAAAGATGGGCTGCTTGCCAAAGAAACAAACCTTTGGTGCAACTAGATTATAAGCTTCTTACAAGTGGGGATTGTTTCATTCTTTATACTTGTATCCCCAGTGCTTATGATAGGTATTCAAGAAATGTTTTTTGACTTATTGATAGAAAACTCCAAGAGCTCTTTGTGGCTTTCTGGTAAGGAGTATCCAGATAAGCATTTTCCCTATCCTGAAGCTTTGGTGCCCTCAAGAATCCCAGTGTCAGAAGTCACAGAGTACGAGAACCTCATAGTTCAAAGGAACCTCAGAGGTTATCTAACCTAACTCAGATCTGAACTACAAACATAGCCAAGTGGTCATCCAGCCCCTTCCTGAAGAGCCCTAGAGTAGAGGAAATTGATTTCCCTTTTGGATTGCCCTAAGTTGGAGGGAGTTTTTCCTTATACCTAAATTTGTCTCTTTGTACCTTTTCCCTATTGCTCCTGGTTCAACCCTCTAAGACCAAACAGAACAAGTTTAATCCCTCCCTCATATGACAGTCCTTTATATATTTGAAGACAGACTCATCTTGTTATTGTTCCCCAGGTTCAATATCCTCTGTTCCTCTAACTAGTTCTCCTACAGAATTAACTCCAGGTCCTTCATCATTCTGATTGTTCTCCCCTGGATACTTTCCAGCTTATCAATGTCTTTCCTAAAATGTGGTACCAGAAATGAACATAGTCCTCCAGAAATATCCTGACTTGGGGCAGAGAAAAGAAACTATTACTTCCCTAGCCCTGGACACTAGGTCTTTCTCAGCAGAGCCTAAAATCATATTAACTTTTTTTTTCCATCTGAGACTCTAGGTTTGCTTCTGTCTTTTAGTGAACCTTTTTTTTATTTTTTAAGCTTCACTAGATTTGCTTTAGTGCTCTAAGACTACTTTTAACAGAAACTTGCTTTTAATTCTTCTAGAATGTTTGAAATAGCCTTCTTGTATCATTTCTCTTCTTCCTGCTCTTTTGTATCCTATGAATATCTTTTTAGATCCTGCTTTCCAAGCTTCCATTAGTATTTTAATATGACTACAATGCCTTTTAGTTGTTTTAGTTCTTTGGGGGGAGGGGGGGGTGGTCCTAGAATTTATATATTGTTTTAACTATCTGGCCAGTAATAGTATTTTTAAATTGTCTTTAACTTTATAATCTTGCTCATAGAGGCCTTTTGTTTTCATTGGGTTGTAGGTAACAAAAAAGCTGAAAAGAGCATTGAACATGGAATCAAGAAAACCTGAGTTCAAATCCTATCTCAAACACTTACTAACCACGGTAAGTGCCATACTGAGCAAGTCATTTAACCCCTTCAGTCTGAGTTTTCTTATCTATGAAGTAGAGATAATCATAGCATCTACCTTATAGTGCAGTTTTGAGGATCATATGTAAAATGCTTTGCAAAATTTAAGGCACTATATAGGTATCAATGATGATGATGATGATGATGTTAGTTTTAGCTTTGTTTTAGTTAATTTTCAGCATTTTTCTATTTTAGTGGGAACTTGAGTAAATAAAGGAGATATATTTTGGTCCACCCCACCTAGCTCCATCAACATAGTCACAGGATCTAATTGCATATGATGAACTACTAATGAATTGACAAGGTAGTAGTAGCCTGTTTACCTGTAGTGAAGAGTATATACTTCTATTTGGTTAATTTGGAAAGGAGTAATGCCATTGGACAAACAATGATAGGATATCTCTAGGTGCTAACTAAAAAGATGTGCTTTGAAAGTTGGAGGCAGTTTTTAGGCAGGAAACACTAATTGAGGAAAAATCAGCCATCACATGTATTATTTACACGTGTTCATCACTACCATTCTACTCTAAGTTTCTCCTCACTCTTTCCATAGATGATATATGTATTAGTGGGAGAATCCATCTCAGATTTCCAGAGGAAGGTGAAAGGAATGTTTTGTATTTATTCTTATTAGTGAATGTCTTTGCTAAGAGCTAAATGTATCTATTAGCTGATTGTTAAAGAGAAGCACACAGGTTGGGGCTCATGAGCTATAGTTTTAAGAATAGTCACTGACAAGGTACTCTAGAATCTGCATAATCCCTCTTGGTTTTCCCAACCCATGAGTGAGAGAACAAATTGAAGAAATATCTCTGAGGGGGTAAAATCACACTTATTTTATTAGGGTTGTAGCTCCCTTCTCAGATCTTAATTACTCTTCAACTCTTCATTCCCCAATTCCCTTTATACTTATGTGAAGGACTTATTCAACTTAATGGAAGCCTTATTCAACAAAAAATTCAATTCAACTCAACAGATCTTCTCTGGAACATTGTGTTACATGTATTATGTAAATAATACATGTGGTCCAGACTACTCATCACTCTGGTTCTGCCAGAATTTCCAATCCTTTTACCTCCCTGTGCAGCTTAACTCTTAATTCCCAGGGCTAGCCCTCTATTGAGTTCGTAGCTGCTTACCTCCTCTACTGGCAGAGTTCATGCTCCTTGAAACTTTCTGTTTTCACTGTATCCATGTCTGTCTAGAAAATTTTATAAATTTTATGCAAATATAAATAAATTATGCAGATTATAAATCATCTGTGTCTTCTCATACATCATTCTTGTCCATAACTTTTATAAATCATAAGATTTATAAGATTTAGAGCTAGAAGGGACCTTAGAGATAATCAAGTCTAATCCCCTCATTTTATTGATTAGGAAATTGAGCCTGGGGCAGTTGACTTGCTCAGGGTCACACAGCTAGAAATCATCTGAAGCAGAATTTAATCTCAGGCCTTTCAGCTCCAAGTCCAGCAGTGTACTTACATTGTTACTTAGAAAGCTACATTCTGGATGTTTTCTTGAGTATATCTGTATTTCATGAATACTAGTACAATATTCAGGATGCGCATCTGCCATCCTCACTCTCATTACAGGACCATCCCACCTCCTTTTCTGATGCATTACCTTAATTTTATTTTCATGCCACTTCTTGTACTTAAGCCTACTCATGCAAATTTCATTGGTGTTTGAATCACATGTACGTTTTATTCCCCAGAGAAAATGCTGGGTCCATGATTTGTAGCTATGTATCATCACTAGAGAATATGGGAAAGATCTGTAATTTCCTTCATGTGATGAACTCCCCCTACCAAAGCTGAAAGCAACCCATTTACCATATTTAGCAGATATGTCATAGAAAATTGCCTGAAAAAATATAGAATATAAGTGGCTTGCACAGTGTTAAGTGGTATCAGGTGAGAAATAGGAACCTATATCTTCCTGGCTGCAAAGTCAGAACTCTATCCACTATGCCATACTATCTTCTTCTAGAAAATATTAATGTTTAACAATAGCGGACTGCAAAGTGGCATAGCAGGTAGAGCTCTAGACCTGGAGTCAAGGAAGAACCAAGTTCTAATCTAGCCTTAGACACTTACTAACCGGGTAATTCTGGGCAAGTCACATAACCTTTGTTTGCTTAACTTTTCTCATCTGTAAAATGGGAATTATAATAGCACCCAGAGTTGTTGTGAAGATCAAGTGAGATTGAAAAGTGCTTGTCACAGTACCTGATGCATAGTACTATACAAGTGCTAGTTATTATTATTATTATTATTATTATTAGTGGAAGTCAGCAGATTGGGATAATTGAAAGTGCTTCATAATTTCCAAATGCAATCCAGTCCAATTTCCTCTTCTTATGCAATTTTGGACTCTGATTCTCTTTACCTGCAGTAACGGTCCATGATATATGTATTAGTGAACTAATTCAACAGACCACCCATTCAATTCCATGCTAGAATTTGAACAGCAGGCATTCTACATCTGCTTGGCTTTTTTTTTTTAAATGTGGATTACTAGTTCAATCCCTTTAAGTAGTTGTGGAACTCAATGAGGAGATCTTGAATTATTCTAAGGTTTAATTCAATCAGCACATTATTATCCCAAAACAGGAGCATCTGGAGAACCTCACTAAGTATAATAAATCCCTCTTCCATTCGATTCTCATATGACTAGACTGAATAAATTTGACTCATGGATGACTCTTGGATATCTCATATGACTAGGGTGAATAAATTTGGCAAGCAGATGTCGACCTGGTTTATGCCTGACTTGATACTGATAATCCAAGAATCACTGAACAAAATCATCTTTGTAGTTGTATCTACATATGCATGAGAGGCACCTGGTAAAAAACAAAAACAAAGAAAAAAAACCTTAGGGCTATTTTGCTTTGCAAAGTCCAACATCTCTTCTTTTTGTTAATCAACAAAAACAATTTTTAAAAAGCAGGTTCTTGCATTCTCCATACTTCCTCATCAATTGTAGGACTATGAAGAGATGCTCTGTGGTAAAAATCATCTGCCAGAGCCTGTCTGTTACCTTCTCTTTTGATTAAGCATGTTCTCAGCAAAGTCATAGACAACGAATGCTTTCTTACAATCTGGCTCTCCATCGTCCTACTCTTCCAAAACTACATCTTAAAATTACCAATGTTTTTGAATTGCTTGCTTCGTTGGACCCATTTCAGTTCTTGTTCTCTCTCTGTCTCTGTGTCTCTGTCTCTCTCTCTTTGTCTCTCTCTTTCTCTCTCTCTCTGAGATATGGCTAATATTGAAATAAGTTTTCCATGATTTCACATGTATAATTGATATTGTACTGTTTTCCTTCTCAGTATGCAGGTGAGGAGCAGGAGGCAGGAAGAGAATCTGGAAATTCAAAATTTAAAAAGAAAAAAATGTTAAAAATAAATCATGAAATTTTAAAAAGACGAAATTGCATAATAGTTATTGATTTACATTGGTAAGAGGGAATTTTCTTACTGATAATTTCAAATTACAATGAAATCATAGTTTCAGACAAAAAAAATTTCTTTTCCTATGTGTTCTTTCACTTTTTCTCAGATTAGAGGGATAGATTATCATCTATCTCTGACTACTTATACATGGGTGCCATTCAATGCTCTAACATGAGTGAGTAGTATTTTCTTTTTCTCTCTACACTCTTTATATTATCTACTAGTCAATTATAATTATTCAATTATTATATCTTCATCAATGGTTCCAATATCCAACCATAATCTCTCCCTTGAACTTCCAGTTCCACATCGCTAACTGTCTGTTGTACATCTGGAGATCAACCTGTTCACAGCTGAAGTCATCATTCCCCTTAAATCTACAATTCCTTGAAATTCCCTATCTCTTTGGAGAATGACACCCTCTTCCCAGTCATCCAGCTTTGCAACTTGGGAATTCTTCTTAATCTTCCCTTTTCTTTGCCTTCCATCTTCAAACAGTTATTAATTTTATCTTTGTAACAACTCTCAAACCTGTCCCTCTCTCTCTCTACTCTTAGAGACACCACACTAGTTCAAGCACTCATTAGCACTTACTTGCGTTACTGTAATAGCCTCTTATTAGTTTCTATTCATCCTGTCTCTCTTCCCTTTAATCCTCTGCACAACCACCAATATACACTTCCTCAGGCATATGTCTAACCACATCATTCCCCTACTCAAAAATCTATAGTGACTTGCTACTGCTTTTGAGATGAAAGACACACTCCCTAGTCTGGCTTTTAAAACTCTTCACAATCTGGTTCCATCCTATTTTTCCAATCCTGTTTTGTTTTTTTCCTTTCATTCACTCTGTGTTCTAGACAGACTGGACTACCAGTTCCCCAAAGCTGGCATTACATCTCTCATCTTTGTTTCTGTCAACAGGCTGTCCCCAATGTCTGAAAAAACACTGCCCCTCAATTCTTCACTTTTTAGACCCATTGTCCTTCAAGGCTCAGCTCAACCATCACCTCCATCCTCTGGATAGCATCCTTGAAACCTTCCCTAGATCCTCAAGTGGTTAATGCTGTTTCCTTCCTCAAATTAGCTTACATTAACTCATCTGTGTACAAGTTGTATCCATTCAACTGAACTCAAGATTCTTGAGGGCAGAGACTATTCCTATCTTTTTTGTCCTTGTATACCCAGTATCTAGTTTTAGACACAGTTTTTAATACATATTTATTAGAATAGTTTGTTTTTGTAAAGTTTTCACAGGTACAAAAAAGCATACAAATCAGTAGTTACTGATTTCAATCATATTATTTTAAAAATACTGCCCTTTTCCATTTCTATTGTCTTGAAATATTTCTTTCTTTAAAATGTAATGGACCATAAAGGGTCAATGCTTTCTTCTCTTTCACTTCCCAACCAGAAAGACCAGAAAGAGGCAATCAAAATCCTTACAGACCACATCTTCTCTAAGTCAATTATGTTCCTCCCTCCTTCCCTTTGGGAAAAAGGGCAAAATTTTGTCTTCAGGCCCAGTACTGAGGAGCACTATGGGTTCAAGGCCTAGGTTTGACTCATGCTGGTTAAATGACCCCAATGAAGTCATTTAATCTCTTGATGCCGCCAGGCAACTCTATAAGACTCAGAATTGCAGAGCAGGTATGGACCTGTACCAGTTTAGTGAGTTTACTCATTATGACTTCTTTATACCTATAAAGTCACAGAAACCTATTAAAAAATAATAAAAAAAATTCACATAGTAGAAACAGAGAAGAGGGTACAGATGAAAAAGATATTGCTTAGATTTATCTATTGGAAGAAAGTAAATAAACATTTATTAAGTACCTCCTATATGCCAGGCACTGTGCTAAGCACTTTACAAATTTGATCTCATTTGATTCTCATAACAGCTTGGGTATGTAAGTAGTATTACCTGAATTTTACAGATAAAGGAAATGAGGAAGACAGAGGCATCACATTGCTAGTAAATATCTGGAATCAGGGAGACCTGACTTCAGGCCCAGTGCTCTATCCACTGCTCCATCCAGCTGCCCCTGTTAGGGCTCAGTGACTGAGATGGATATAAAAGATGAGAGAAAGGGAAGGAACAAAAAGAGCATCAAATCATCAGACACTGGAAACTGGGTAAATGTTATTGCCAGTAACAGAACTGATAAATTCAGGAAGAAGAGTTTTGGGGAAAAAGGCTAGTTACAAAAAAGGTGGAACTACTTATTTTATAAGCAGTCAGAATATGAATCTGGGGATCAATCAGAAGAGGGGTCAGCACTGAAGATAGAGAATTGGGAATTATTTATGTAGAGGTGGTAGTTGAAGAGATGGAGTAAATTAGATTGCTAAATGCAAGAGTATAGAAGCAGAAAAAATGAGGATCAAGATAGAATCTTGAGGGATACTCACCCTAAAATGGCAGGAAGAAGACATGAAAAGAGCAGAGAGGCAGGATGGTGTAGCAGAGAGTGTACTGGACTTGCTCTGGGTTTGAATTGTGTCTTGGTCACTTACTACCTGGGATATCCTGGGCAAATCACCATATCTTTGGTCACATAGATCATAGGTCATAAATCTAGTGATAGAAATGTACTTAGAGATCACCAAATCCAAACCACCCATTAGTTTCCTCTCTCCATTCTTAATTTCCCAAGGAAATTAATTTTTTCTAAAAAAACAAAAGATAAACAAGTCACTTAACCTTTCTGTGCATCAGTCTTCTAATTTAAAAAATGCTACAGTTGAATTTGTTGATCTTCTAACTCAAAGCCTATGCTCCTATGATCTAGTTATGCAGAAAATTAATGACTATTGTGGTGCACAAGAAGACTTTTGAGAGTTCCTTGGACATCAAGGAGATCAAATCAGTCAATACTTTAAAAAAAATAATTCAACCTATTTACTGAAGCTGAAGCTTACCACATAATGAAAAGATGGAACTCATTGGATCCTGATATCGAGAAAGACTGAAGGCAAAAGAAAAGGGGGATGGCAGAGGATGGGATAGATAGTGTCATGGCAATGACAAACATGAACTTGGACAGACTTCAACAGACAGTGAAGCATAGAAGGGCCTGGCATACTGTGGGGTCATGGAGAGTCAGACATGACTGACTGAATGAATAACAAAAGCATGAGTAGTACAACCTGAAAAGGGTGGCATCTCTGTAGCCAGGAGAAGAGAAAGTAAAGAGTAGAAGAGATTGATTTATAAACAATACCAAAGACTGCAAAGAATTCATTCGGGATGACTAAAAACAAAAGAGAATGGGATTTAGTCTCTTGGAGGTCAGTGGCATTTTGGGGAGATTGGGGAACCATGAGCAATGGTAAGGATCCAATGCAAAGGGACAGATCAAAGTTATGTTTTAGACAGATTTCTGAAGTAAATTCTTAGAGAAAGTGGGAGGAAAGGAGTAGAAGACCTAGGCAGAAAGACTAGCCTCAGTGAGGAGGGATACTCTGTTTGCTATCAGAGGCATGAAGAAGAGTGGGTGATGATTCGAATAATTTTTGAGAAATAGTCTTATATGAATGTGAATGAAACACTTGTGCTGTCCATCTGTTGTTGCTCAATCCAACATTTAGCTTTTAAAGATTTTTTCCTTTTTGTTTATTCTCATGTGTTTTAATGTTTTAAAAGAATTTTATTACAGTTTGCTCTGTGCCTTTTATATTTCTAACTGCTTTAACTATTTAAGGCTTTATTACTTCAGTTTTCATCTTAGAATTTTCTTACCTTTTCTCCCTTTAATATTTTTAGATTGTCCCTATAGACTCAGTATATGAGAACTAGAAGGGGCTTGAGAGAACAACCAGTCCATCCCGCTCATTTTATAAATTAGGAAATTGAGGTCTAGGGAAGTGAAATGATATTTGCAAGGAAGGAAACCCCATGAGTAAGAATAGAACCCAGTCTTCTTGACTCCCATTCCAGCACTATTTCTTCTATAGTATCATGGAATATAGTATTATTTAGTATCATTTGTAACACAAAGCATCCTAGGATCCATGACCCTTTTAGTCAAATCCCCTAAACTTGTATATGTTTTTGATCTCTACTTCCCTATCAATAATAAACCAAAAGCAAAAACAAATAAAGAATTCAGCAGACCAATTAATATCTTTAATCCAGAGACTCCAAATTGCTATGTTCTCTATCTTTATCAATTCTTCACCCACACAGGAAAAAAAAAAAAAAGAACTTTGCCATGACAATGGCAAATTGATTTGACTGCCTTCAGGTGGAAGATTTTAATCTGCAGAGCAGGAAGGTAGGAAATTTAATTAAATGTGACTGACTCCCCCCTATGCCCTACAGAGAATACTGAGGAATTAAATTCAAGCCTGGATATTGGAGAAGTCTTGCCAAAAGAGTTAAACCTGATGGCAGAGACTATCTAAACAACATAAGAAACACTAAGTATAGCAGTAAATTAGGTCTCTTCTCAATCAATAACACAAGCAAAGTGGACTCTATCCAAATCATCTCAATACAGGCAACATGACTCACTGAAAGGAAGTAAGAACCACTCCAGCTTCCGTCTTATAAAAATGCCTCCTCTCCTTTAAAGGTAAACGCCACCTCAAGTTCTAATTCACTGAGGAGAGACAAACAGGAAGCCCTTAGAAACATCAGACGTGGTCCAAACCATGACAGGAAGTGATTCCAGAACCACGGCAAAGAAAACAAGAAGGTGGCCTCATCTGCTGATGATGTAGATCACAAAATTTGCCTGCCCAACCTTCCAGTTAAGGGATGTTTTCCTTCCTGGTGTCAGAAGACAAATGTGATATATTTTAGAATGTGATTAAGGATAGATTAAAATTAGCCATAAATTCAATTCTCCAAGTGCTTATTGAAGGTCTATCACGTGAGTGGAGTACAAAAGACTTATGACATGGTCCCTATTCAAAATGTAAAACCAGCACACACAAATACTCAAACTTCATGCTTTTCTTGGGAGACCATATTGTATGGGAGGTACCATATGTATACATTTGTCATTTCCCCTACTAGACTTTTAAATTCCATGAAGCTAGAAGGATGATGACTTAACTAAACTCTCATCTCAAAGGTGTGAAAAGAGTTGTTTTCCCCTCTCTCGAGTCAGGGGATCAATGTTTGGCCTCTAATTCTGACACTTATTAGGTATGTGACTTCCAGTAAGTCACTTAACCTTTTCCAGACTCATTTTCCTTTACTTCCTGGGTAACCTTAGGATAATAATATTTGTATTACTCCCTCAAAAGTTTATTGTTATAAAAAATAGGCCCCAAACCTCAAAATTCCACGTGACTATGAGATGATATTGTCATTTTCTTCCCCGTGTTCTGTGCACAGTAGGGATTTAATAAATATTTGGTGACTAAATTGAATTAAATGTGACCAGGTACTTTTAGAATTGCGGTAATAAACTCTTTGGGTGGGTCCTGAGACAAATTGCTCTAACACTGAATAATGTTGTATAGCAAAACAAAACGAAACAAAACATTAAAAGTTGTGCTGTCGGAAATTACTGCTAATTGTAATTTCAAGAAAACCTGGTAGTTTCAGCAAAGCATATGAATTAAAGGAAAAGAAACTTTAGTTTCAATATTATAAGAGCTCTAACTCTTTTGTGTCATTCTATAAGGACACCATGGTTTTGTTGATATAAGGAACTGAGGTAAAGAGAGTTCTTCTATCAACTCAATAGCATCTTCTGAATATCTTGTGGTCTTAAAGTTGCCTAGATTATAATATTGAGGAGTTAAGAGACTTGCCTAAATCACATAACCAATGTGTGCCAGAGGCAAGACTGGAACCCAGATCTTTGTGGGCAGTTTTCTATCCACTTAGCCATGCCACTTATTAGTTCCTTGTGATTCCTAAGTAAATGACTAATCAATAACAATAACTCTAACAATACATCTTGCAGTTTTATATAGCTTTAAGCATGTCACATCCATTATCTCATTAAGCAATTGGCCCAAGGCCACATATCTATTAAGTGACAGAGCCAGGATGTCATTCCAAATCTCCTGACTGCAAAGCCAGGACTCTTCACACTATACTTAATATTTTCCACCTGAAATGATTCAACAACATGAAATAGCAAGTATCTTATTAAGTACATTGTTAGGTTAAGATATCCATTCCTTTTAGGAGTCAGTTTTGATTAGTCTAGGTTAGGAGAAATCCCTCCTTTGAGAAATCATTTGTTTAGGATACGAAAATCTTTCTCTTCCAGTCTTCTAATGAGAGAACATTTAAAGAAAGACTAAGGGAAGGAAAAGAAGCAATATTTGGATTGTGGCTCACTTCCAAGTTGCATGTCTCCTAAATTCTTCTAGTTTACAGTTAGACAAATATTTATTAAGCTCCACAATGTGCAAGAAACTTTTTAGGTTCAGGGATATAAAAATGAAAAGTGACACAGGAAACTTCCCTTTTCTTGAGAAGTTTATAATCAATTAGGAAGTTTACAACATGTAGTGGATCTGTCCCTCCCAGCTCTTCTATTTACCATCTGCAAGACCTTAGACAGATCTATTGCTCAGGTGCTTTATGCCAGTATCTACTTCTTCACCCTTGTCTCACGTGAAGAGTTGGCCTTTCTTTTTGCCAAGGCAAACTACTCTGTCTGCACCAGTGACCCCATTCCATCCCATCTTCTCCAGCAATTTCCCCCTCCAGAATTTCCTGTTCTTTTTACAAATCTTCAAGCTTTCCCTAACAGCTGGGTACTTTGCTACTGCCTACAAACATATCTATGTCTTCCCTCATCCTCACAAAATTCTCACTTGATTCATCCATCTTCAAGAGCTATTATACTTCACCTCTCTTACCTTTCATAGGTAAAATTCTTGAAAAGGTCAGCTATAATAAATATCCATTTCATTTCCCCCTTTCTCTTTTTAACTCTCTACACCAGGGGTGGGGAACTTGTGGCCTTGAAGCCACATGTGACCCTCTAGGTCCTCAAGTGTGGCAGTTTGATGGAATCCAAACTTCACTGAACAAATCCCCTTAACAAAAGGATTTGTTCTGTAAAACTTGGACTCAGTCAAAAGGCCACACCCAAGGACCTAGAAAGCCACATGTGGCCTGGAAGCTGTAGGTTCCCCACCTTTGTTCTATACTCTAGCTTCCAATCTCATGATTCAATTGAAATTGCTCTCTCCAAAATTACTAGCTTGATTGTCAAATCTAATGGTCTTTTCTCAACCCTCATCTTTCTTGACCTCTCTGCAGCCTTTGACACTATCAATCACCCTCTTTTCCTTGATACTATATTTTCTCTATTTTTAAAAACACTATTGTCTCTTGGTTCTGCTCTCTGGACGAGAGCTCTTCCTGAGTCTCCTTTGTTGGAGCATCCACATCATGTCCACTAACTGTGGGTATTTTCCAAGGTTCTGTTGTGGGTCCTGTTCTCTTCTCCAACAATATTATTTCATTTGATGATCTCATCAACTTCCATGGGTTCAATTAGCATCTCTATGCTAAAGATTCTTAGATCTACTTATTCAGCTCTAACTTACCTCCTAACCAGGTCTTCCAATGCATCCAGGCCATCTCCAGTCATTCTGAACTATGTCTTCCCACTGGACCCAGATGGCTCTTGAGGAGAAAGTGAGGCTGGTGATTTTGCACAGCCCTGCTTCACTTAAATCCAATTTACTTGCAAGTCGTGGCATCACCTTCCCAATGTCATGGTCCTCTTTAATTATGAAGGACAAAGAATTTCATCTTCTAACCTTTAGATTTGAATTTCCAATTGCTTATTGGAGATCCCAAAGTGGATAGACATCCTATACTCAACATGTCCAAAACTGGATTCCTTATCTTTCCTTCCAAAGCCTCCCATCTTCCTAACTTTCCTATTATTGGGTACCACCTCCATCAAAGGCACTGCCATCCTCCCAGTTGCCCAGGGTCATAATCTAGATGTCATCCTCCTCCTCCTCCTCCTCCTCCCCTCATGCCCCATATCCAATCTATTGCCAAATCCTGTTGCTCTTATTTTTCTAACATCTCTCACAACACCCCCTCCTCTCCTCTGATTCAGCCACCATTCTGGCCCAGACTCTCATTACTTCATTCCTAGACTGTTGCAATAGCCTACTGGTTTGTTTCCCTGTCACAGGTCTCTCCCCACTCCAGTCCATTCTCTACTTAGCTGTCAAAATGATCTTAAAGTATAGTTATGGTCCTGCCACACACACACACACACACACACACACACACACACACACACACGTACACACATCATTCAATAAACTCTAGGATTACCTTTAGGATTAAATTATAAATCATCTCTTTGGCATTCAGAGCTCACTTTACACCTTTCCAGTCTTCTTACACCTTACTTTGCATCCTCTTCCTACATGTATTCTACAAGCTAGCCATGTTGGCTTCCTTGTTCCTTGCAAACAGACTTCAACTCTTATTTCTAGGCATTTTCCCTGGCTATCTTCCCTGCCTGGAATTCTCTCCTTTTTCATCTCTACTTCCTGGGCATCCTTCAAGTCCCAAGTAAAATTCCAACTTCTACAAAAAGTATTCCCTGATCCCCCTTAATGCTGGTACCTTCTTCCTATCATCTCCAATTTATCCTGCATTAATCTTGTTTGTCTCTCATGCAGATGGCATTTTACCTATACATACTTATATGTATGTATATATACATACACATATACATGCATGCATATAAACATATGTGCATATATATGTGTGTTGTGTATATAATACATGCATGCATACATCTATGTATATGTGTGTGTATGTACCTATATAACTATATATAAAATCTCCAGCATTTAGTGCAGTGTCTGGCACACAGTAAGAATTCAATAGATGCTTATTGACTTGATGTCACTCCTCTAGACTTCCCGTTCTACATTTATAAAATAAGAGGACTGGATTAGATTATCTGCAAAGTCCCTTCAAGTTCTCTGTCCTATGGAAAGAACGCTGATTCTAGAATCAAAGGAACTGGCTTGAAATCCTGCTTCTGAATCCTGCTCGCTCTTTGTAGAACTTTCATTAGGTCTTTTAACCTTTCTGGCACTCAACTTCCTCAACTAGAAAGTGAGAACTTTGGATAGATGACCTCTGAGGTCCCTTTCAGCTCTATGTGATGATTCCATGAACATACTAAGTAAATATGATCCAAGGCAAAATGTAATAAAGGCAAAGGAGAGATGCAGACATATAGTGTGAGAAAGTTAGGCGGGAGAAGAGGAGGACATGATCCAATGCAAAATGTAATAAGGGCTAGTAAGGCTCAGACAAAGTAGTCTAAGACAATTAAAAGAAGAAGAAGGAAAGAAGTCTTCATGGATGACATGTCACTTAAACTGAGCAAAAATTTGGAAGCAAAATGTGGAAGAATTATGTTCTAGGCATGGGCAAATATACTGATGTAGGACGTTGTAGGACATCAAAAAATACCTAGTAGTACAATTTGGTAGAAACAGATAGTGTGAAGGGGAATATTATGCAGTAACATGTGCTTCTGATCTTTACTACCTGTGTTAACTTGAACAAGCTACATAACCTCCCTCAGACTCAGTTTCCTCATATCTAAAATGAAGAGGCTAGATTGGATGGTCTCTGAGGCCTCTCCCAGCTCTAGATCTATGTCCTTGCTACATCAATTGTTTTACTTTCTTTCCATTAGTTACTTTGCCTTAGCAACTACTGCCTCCTTTTCCTTCTGTCTCCTATAGCTTAATTTCCTTTCCTTTTCTATCTCCTCATCCTCTTCTTCCTTCTTAGGTCCATCACTTTAAAAAGCCTCCAAATCATCTTCATAATTCCTACTCTTTCTTCAGTTCAGAACCTTCTTATTTTCCTTCCCTTTCTCCCATTCAAACATGCCCTTCAGAAGTTGGAAGTAGAAAGATAAAGAGAAATTGAAAGAATTCCCACAGGGAGAAAATATGGATAGAAATATTTACAAATGAATTCCAGAACAAATAATTACAGTGCTACAGTTAGCTGTTTTTAAAAATAGATAAAATGTCACTCTATCAAAAGTTTTCTATGTGATAAGCATGGTCCTGATCCAAACCAGAGAGAGATAACACAGACAAAAAAAAGAATTGTAGACCTTAATGAACATTGATACAAATACATAAAAAAAAAAAATTTCCACAAAGACATTTCAGCAAGATATTCCCAAAGTGATTCTGACTAAATTGTATTGACAACAGGAATGTAAGGTTGAATCAACATTAGGAAAACAATTAGCATAATAAATCAAGTTAAAATTACATGATTATATCATCATGAAAATACCTTTGACTAAATACCATATTAACTTATTTCAATAATAATAAAACACACAGGAATGAAGGAACTCTTCCATAGCAAGATAATAAGTATTTGTCTATAACCCAGATCTATATTATTTGTAGTGAAGAAATGTGGGAAATGTTTCTGATAAGACTCCTATGATCAAAGTTCTTAAAACAATATTGCTGTTACCATATGCAATGTTTTCTTGGTTCTGCTCATTTAATTTCATTATTTTATGCAAATTTATCCATGTTTTTCTAAAATTTCATAAAATCTCATCTAAAAGCTCATCATTTCTTATAGTACGGTAGTATTCCAGTATTATCGTCTAACATAACTTGTTCAGCCATTTTCTAATTGATGGGCAAAAATTTTATAGATAGTTTTTCAGATAAAGGTCTCATCTCAAATATATAAAGAACTTTGTAAAGTCTATTAGAAAATAATTTTTAAAATTATATGGAGGAACAAAAGATAAAGAAGATCTTGGGAAATGTTGAGGTGGGAGGAGGGAAGCAGGAATGAGGGGAGTTTGGTAGGACCAGATCTTAAATGATATAAAACAATAATTATCTTCAGGGCAAAAGGGTAAGGAACTGTTTGTTGAGTAATGCTGCCAAACAGGGAATATAATCACAGAAGAACAGATGCCAACGGGGAATAACCCAGGTGGGTGGTACCTTCTCCTGGTTTTGTACTCTACTTTGAGTGTGCAGCAGGATGAACACTCTGGTCTGAGATCAAAGTCACTCAGGGATTAAATTTATAGAGACTTTTAGTCAAAAAACTAATTTAACACTAACAGGAAACTGCCCTGTCACCCATGAAGCAGATAGATGGTACAGTGGATAAAACACTGGACCTGGAATCAGGAATGCCTAAATTCAAATCTGGCCTTAGATACTTACTGGCTATGTGACCCTGGGCAAGTCACTTGACTACTGTCTGCGCCACTTTCCTCTTCTGTAAAACAGGGATAATGATCATATCTACTACCCAGTGTTGTTGCAAAGACAGAGAGTCAGGAAACTAAATTCTAACTTTGCCCCAGCAAGCAAATGAAATGTCTAGGGGATAAAGAGAATGACATGGATCCAGGTCAGCTAAACTCTAGCATGCAGGCATCCTTGGGACTGAGGTCATTGCTAGTAAAACTGGTTTTCACTGGCTCACATGATTAAAACTGGTAGCAGAGGAAAAGAATTTTTGGGAACCGTTCTAAATATCTGGGCTGAGGGTCAGATTTGCTGCTCACAAACACCAGAGCTATGTGAAGTAGGAAGAAATATTTTAATTAGTATATTGGTGTCATGGAAATTTCACAAATCTTGTTTCACAGGTAATTTGGCAAACATTGCATTGGAAGTATGCTAAACTGGCTTTAATTGGTTGCGATCATTTAAAAAGTTCATTTATTCATTATTTAGCAAGTATTTACTGAGAAATTTAGTGTTTGTGAGGTTCAGGATATTGTGCTAAGAGTTTTGTTAGATACTAAAATATTCATGACGTGGCCCCTGTCTTCAGAAGATGGAAGTAATAAGTTTTATTAGTCTTCTAAATATATACAGTCAGTAAATGGAAGTCAGGAGTGCCATATATAATTGATTTCCATTTTATTTATGAAACACAGACCTTCTTCTGAAAATGCATGTATATGCAGTTATGATTCAGTATTAATATAATGTTTCTAATTAGATGATGGAAATTTCACAAGAATTCAATCCATATGTCAGATTGCCTGATTGCATTAATCCTTTTCCAGTTATGATTTAAGAAGTATAGAAGCTCTGGACCCTAAATTCAAAAACCTGCTTCTCAGGGAGATTCTTAGATTTTGAAAAACCATGCTATAGTTTGGTCAATAGTGAATGCACTTAATTTTCCTTAAATCACAGAGACTGACGAATGGAGAGAGAAAATATCTTGGACACACACACGAATGCACACATGCACACAGAGACACATACACACACAGTATCATTGAATCTCAGGCACTGGAAAAATGTTTTTTCATTCATTCCACAATGTGGGTGTCACATGCCTTCAACAAATGGCAACAAGGTCAGTTATTATACTGAAGTTAATAAACTATTTAACTTGAAAAGGCTACAAGACAAGACTAAAGTTTAGGGAGAGTTTGGTGCTTCACTTTTTGTCCGTAGATGATTGTGCACTCAAAGCAGGTTCTGAGGCTGAGATGCAACAGAGTATGGGTCAACTCTCTGACACTTGTGCTCATTTTGAACTGTCAATTAACACCAAGAAAACAGGTTCTCCACCAGCCAGCACCACACTATCTATATGTGAAACCATCTGCTATAGCAAATGGTGAAATTCTGAAGGCTGTGGATTATTACCTTGGCAATATACTTTTCAGGGATATATACATAAATGAGGAGGTTGTCACATGCATTTCCAGAGCTATCTTAGTGTTTGGGAGGCTCTGAAGGAAAGCGTAGAAGAAAAAGAGGTATTAGATTGCCTACCAAAATGAAGATCTACAGAGCTGTTGTGCTGATCTCATTGTATGCCTGTGAAAACTCGACAGTCTACCAGCACCATGCCAAAAAACCTAGGAAGATTCTGAAGATCACCTGGTGGAATAAAGGTACCAGAGCTGCCAGACATTCAAACTCTACTGCAGGGAGTACAACTCCAATAGGTTGGCCAAGTAGCTCAGATGCCAAACATATATTTACCTAAAAAACAATTTTACAGAGAATTCACATAGACAAGTGCTCACAGAGAGGTCAAAAGAAGTGGACAAGGACACTCTCAAGATCTTTCTGAAGAACTTTAGTGTCAATTATGAGACATGAGAGACATTAGCACAAGACTGCCCAGTATGGCATGCCTGAATCAAAGAAAACACTGCTCTATGAGCAAAGCAGAGTCATAGTAGCAGAAAGGAAACATGAGATATACAAATCTAGAGACAGCTCCATCCCAAACAGTTGTACCCAGTCTGCGGTAGAGCCTTCCAAGCTTACACTGGACTGATCAAACATAGTCAGATACACTGTACCTTGATCTCAACATTGTGATATCATTGATCTTCTTCAACTAAGAAGGATGAATAACAGCACAACACAATGTGGGTGAACATATTTGTCCAAGACCTTGGCAAGTGTGATGCCTCTGAGCATTAGACTTAGAGGTAGCAAGGATTGCACAAAGGGGTGTACTGGTAAATATTTAAAACTAACTCTCCAAAAGAAATGTATGCATAAAACACTTTTAAGTTTAATCTGCATCATTAACATTTTTTCCATTACTTTTTTAAGTCTAGAGAATCAACAAAACAGTAAATCAAGTGCTGGGTTTGTCAATTTCCTTGGCTGGCTGATTGGAACCAGTCTTAATTTGCATGTTATTGCTGTAAAATACAACAAGGCATAGCAATTTAAGAGCCCAGAACAAACTGTCCTTCTTTGGACCCTGGGCTGTTTCCTCCACAATGTTAACTCTCCTTTTTCTTCTTGTGTTACAGGACTGAAGTTCAAATCTTGACATTACCTGTATGACCTTCAGCAACTCACTTAACTCTTTGAAAAATTAGAGGAATGGATTAGATGGCTACTAAAGTTCTTCTAAAACTACATTTATGGTTCTATCAGCCCCCACAGTCAACCTACACCAATAGATCATTGTTCCAAACTCCATTTCTTGACTCCTGCTTAACCATCTGGATTTCCTGGCACTTGGGAAGTTGGCCTACTCCCAGCAGGGCAGAGTATTTTTGCTCTTCTTTTGGAACACAGCTCAAATGATGTCATTCCCCTCCATTAAGCTTCCTTCTTATAATCCTGTTATTTGCTATTATCACTTAACACCATTTGTCTCAGTTTCCTCATCTCTAGAATGAACTCAAGAAGGAAATGGCAAAACCAACCCAGTATCTTTGCCAAGAAAATTGCTAATGGATCATGAAGAGTCAGACATAACTGAAAAGTTACTGATTGGAACAAAATCCTGAATTTGACCCCGCTACACCATGTACCCGTAAGTACATGTAGGTAGAAGGGGCAACATTTTAGACATTCATCTTGGTAAGCCTGACTCTTACCTCTTTTACTTCAAGGAGAGAACAAGTTGTTGTGAAGTTGTGGAAGAGGAGTGGGGAGTGGCTGAACAAGTTGTGTTATATGATTGTGATAGAATATGACTGTGCTATAAGAAATGATGAACTTGTTGAATTAATAAAAAACAAAACAAAACATAGGTAAACTTGCACAGAATGATAAAGAATAAAATGAGCAGAACCAAGAGAATGTTGTATACAGCAGTAGCAATATTATTTTAAGAACAACTTTGAGCAACTAAGTCATTTTGACTATTATAAATACCCAGATTAACTATAAAGGAAGTCACTATTTGCGTCCAGAGAAAGAACTAAAAAATATAAGTATGATTTTACATATATATTTATGTATATATGATTTTACATATATATATATATGCACACACATATATGTATATATAAACACACACACATTTGTGTCTAATGGAAGCCGTCTCTAGAGCAGGAGTAGGGTTAGGGAAGAAAAAAAGGGAAAAAAGTTACATAACTTTATTACATAATTTAAAGACAATAGCAAGTTGTACATAATAGATTTTGTGGCTCCATGTGCCACCATCTTTTAAAAAATTCTACTATGTTATAGAAATGTTTATTTAATAAATTAAAAATAAAATACATAAAATTTATAAAAGAGAGTTGCTTGTTACTTCAGTGAATTTCTTGATCTCAATATGTGATGTATAAAAAGTTTGAGAGACATAATTTCTGAGTAATCATTTTATTAGCTATTCTAACAGATAATTAATAAAAGGAGTTAGTGGCACTCTTGAATGCCAAAGATCCAACATGACACCCGCTCGATGCTTATGTGCCCTTGGAAGAGTGGGTTTCTAAAGGATGGCAATGATTGGTTAATGATTAATGAGAAAAATGTATATTATAATGAGAGGTAGACCTATTCTAATGAAGGGCAGAGGGACTCTATTCACTCTCTCTCTCCCAGACCACCTCCAGCCTCAGGTAATCTAGACAAAGGATCTACTTGAATACTGTAGGCTTTTTAATTTGGGTGTGGTCTGAATAAGACTGAGGATAAAATTATTCCCATCTCATTGTCAGTAATGTCCTTCAGGTATTGACTTGAATCAGTAGAGAATGAGAAAATAGGAAGGGAAAAAACCCTGGATTTAATAATCATTTCTCTCAATCATTAATTATATCATACTAGTTATACTTCCATATTTGAAGGGCTAGAGAGCTCAAATAATCACAACCATATTAAAGTCACCAGAAAAGTGATGGGGTATTTTGTAAGAAAAGAAAAATGTATTTAAAAATTTAAGGACTGGGGCAGCTAAGTGGTGCAGTGTATAGAGCAGTGTACAGTCATGGAATCAGGAGGACCTGAGTACAAATCTGGCTTTAGACACTTACTAGCTGTGACCCTGGATAGATCACTTAACCTCAGTTGATTCCAAAAATAAAAATTTAAGGACTGGGCAGTCTTTGAAGAAGATATTTTTTCACAGTGAGATACTTTGTCAAAATTTCCTGTCCTTGTGTATGCATTCTCTATAACTCATGAAAAAGCAGAAATATTTTGTCTTTGAGCCAAATTTCAAGTATTTTCAGGTATTACTATCTTATATTTCCAGGCTATATTGTTAGTCTGTTTCCTGACATGCAGATTGGTATAATTTCTATTGTGTCCCATGTCAATACCAAAGCAAAAAAGCCTATCAACATGTAACTCATCTCCAACATTTAAAATCAGACTGTATCCATTTGGTTGTATAATGTCTTTTGCCATTAAGGATCTGTTCTGGTTTTATCTTTTTATCTCCAGCACCTAGCACATAGTAAGGGTTTAATATTAAATAATATTAAAATGTTTCATTCATTCACTTAATACAGGTTTGTTAAATAGAATTAGATATATATGTGTGATATATGTATTTGTATATCTTATATATTTCTTCATGTATTGTGCCAGGCAGCCAGAAAATGAATTTTTCTGAGCAAAAGCTTCAGAGTGATGTAGAGATAACATATGAAAGAACCAGGGAAAGACCTCTAGTTCCTTAGGCATATACTCTATGAAGGACTCATGGAAAAAAACATACTAGACCATTTTTTATAAGTGCTTTTAGTAAATCATATAGGATGGAAAAACATGGAGGGATTAGAACTTGAATTGATAGTGAGAATTCTCACACCCATGAAATAATGGATCTACCAATGTGACAAAATGTAAGGTTGAGGCATATGAAGACCAGAAAGAGTAAATTATTTTTCTCAAGTTCACATAGCTAATGAATGTTGGAAACGGAACTAGAACCCTGAGTTTCTTGATTCCTAATAGAATGAAGCTAAAAGACTATTTTTCCTTCCAACTCCTAGAGTTTCTTCTTCCCCCAAAAGATTAACATCAGGGTTTGAGCTATATGGAGAAATCAGCCAACACAGTCTGAGACAGTACATGCACCCATAAGCTGCTTTTGGATCTAAGGAGGCACTTTAAGAAAAGGTACTAATGCTTGAAAAGGATGACTTAAACTAAAGAGTCTTTCAGGCTTAGTTTCATAGTTCCAAGCTCTGTCATAGTTGACCAAGTTAGGAAGAAATTGAGTACTGGGGCCATGTTTATGTTGTCTGTTGTCTGAAGATGATGATGGTGATGATGATGATGTTCAGTTGTTTCAGTCATGTCCAACTCTTTGTGACCCCATTTGGGGTTTTCTTGGCAAATTTGTGGAAATTTTCTTGAAAATGCTTCAGCCCTTCTTATTTATCTTTCCCTTAGCTTTATATCCCTATTGGTGCCAGATGCCCAGACATGCGAACTCTAAAGAACTGTCAATCAATCAGTCATTAGCAAATATTTACTAAATACCATGATAGATACTGGAATACTATGAATAACATCTGAAGTAGCAGGGTTATAGAAAGCAAAGGAAGAAAAGCAAGGACATAAGGAATTGAAAATTTCCTAGTCTTGCTAACTTCAAAAGGGCAACTGCTATCTAAAATAAATGTAATGTAATTTGAAAATGTATCTGAAATTTCTATTTCAATAATCAGATAGTTTCAGGAGAAATCACAGAAAGATAGATGTCATCAAAAAACCAGACTTGAGGGAAGGGGTCAGAAAGCAACTTTTAAGAAGCAAGAAGAATTTGAGAATCAAAACCAAGTTTAAGAAATCCTCAAAATGCCATCTAGAAAAGGCATAAAAAGTCCACAAGCAAGGATTTAGCTGTTACCTGGTAACTGTCACAGTTTACTTTCTTACCTTCCCTTGTGAGGATGATGATGGTGGCATCTCTGAGATCCTGTGTCATTTCTTGTATCTTTCCATGTGTCAAGGGAAAATCTATACTAATAAGTGTACCCACAGTCTATATATAACCACTTCTAGCTATGGTTTAGATTTTTTGTCCTCAGGCATTCTTGGAAAATTGTATAGATGTATCTTTCTATGTCAATTATTCTTACCAACTTTGTAAAACTTTCTTGAGTAAAATAAGACAATAAAAAACTCATCACTAAACTCATAATTGTAAGGACTTTGAATTTCATTAAAATGTGAACTCAAGCGACCCACTGTTTTCATATTCCCCAGATTAGCACAGTGTTTAGCAAGGAGTAAAAGCTTAATAAATGCTTGTTGACTGAAATCAATCTATTCAACAACTATATGGTGGATCAAACCATGTCCCTGAACTATAACAGTAAGAATCTGATGGAATATGGTTTGCCTCTGAGTCAGATTTAGGTCTCATGCCCCATAGCAGGATAATAAAGTGGTTGCATTATGAGAAGAAAATTAAAATGCAACACATTCATTAAGATTATGACATGTTCTTCTAAGTCCTCTGTTTCCTTATCATTGTAACCCCAGGTTCTAAAAGGCTTTGCCAATAGTTCTAAGCTCTGACATATTTGACCGAGTTAGGAAGAAATTGAATACTGGTGCCATGTTTATGTTGTCTGTTGTCCGAAGATGATGATGATGAGGATGTTCAATTGTTTCAGTCATGTCCAATTCTTTGTGACCCTATTTGGGGTTTTCTTGGCAAAGATACTGGAGTGGTTTGCTATTTCCTTCTCCCGAACATTTAACAGATGAGGAAACTGAGGCAAACAAAGGTTACAGACTTGCCTAGGGTTACACAGCTACTAAGTGTCTGAGGCAGGATGTTTAACTCAGGTCTTCTTGACCCCAGGCCTGGCCCTCTCTCCTCTGAGCCACCTAGCTGGCCACAAACACTTTGAAGACTTGTCCTAAGGCCTGTCTAATCAAATTCGCAGAGCTTGGCCCCTGTTTTACAATACCAGGATAAATTGTTCAGCCCTAACAACTCTCAAGGACCATTTACTAAGTTGTGGAGGAGTCATGAGCTTTAAGGAATAGCTGTAGTGGTGAAATCACAGATTTGTGAGTTATTAAAGTAAAACATAATACTCATATGTTCTGATTTCAATTTCATATGATTTCATAAGGACAAAGAACTTGTAGAACGAAAGTTCTTCTATCAGTGGAAATCATCACCTCATGTGTAGCTTACAGTTTCAGAGTTACCAAGTCACTGAGATGAAGTGATTTGACCGTGGTCACACAAGCAGAATGTGACAGAGACAGGATATAAATCTAGATCTTCATAGGCTCATGTAGCAAATAGATGTCCAAGGTGAGACTTGAACTCATCTACCTAGCTCTAAGTTCATCTCTCTATTTATAAAACAGAACATATCAAATATTAATGTATGGTTTTCCAAGTCAGTATGGGGCTAAAGGGATCCTTATGTATGATTTAGTGGTCTTATTTCTCTTTGAGTTTGACTTGTGCTCTATGCCACACTAACCCTCTGTAATTAAATTATCTAATACCTGGGAAAGCTGTAATTCAGAGACTACGTCTAGACAAAATGAGGCAATTTGTCTTCCGTGGGAAAGTATCCTTCCAGAGCATTTAGTTACTCAGACATGGAAAAGTGTCCTGGAACTGGAAATTAATTAGTGAATAAGGGTCAATTAGAAATGAGGAGCTGTATTAGAGAATGCTATCAGAGAGGAGCAGATTTTAAGGTAGCAATAACAAGTAAAAGATTTTTAGAGTAAAGGATTTTTCAAGTGACCAGTTAACATTAAGTATTGACCTATATTTAGAATAGGTTACATTTTAAGAAGGGTACCCTAAGTAACAAAACCTCTGGTTCCTACAACGGGGAGTGAAATAATTAAACTGAGATATTATCACAAGACAGCTAGGTGGCTCAGGGAATAGAATGCTGGGCCAGAAGTCAGAAAGACTTGTCTTTCTGAGTTCAAGTTTGACCTCAGACACTTAGTACCTGAGCGATCCTGGGCAAGTCACTTAACCCTCTTTGCTTCAGTTTCCTCATCTCTAAAATGAGCTGGAGAAGGAAATGGCAAAGCACTCTAGTATCTCTGCCAAGAAAACTCCAAACGGGGTCACAAAGAGTTGGACATGAATGAAACAACTGTACAACAACAACAATGATCGTGATGGTCTTTATTTATTGAAGACATGAAGAAACCACTCAGGAGTGCAAGTGAGAGGTAACTAAGAGATGGCTAATTAGATCACGTTCAGCTAAGACACAGCTGGCAAACAAGATGCTGGATATAGCTTACCATGCTGTTATTCTAATGAATCAATTAATCAATTAGAACAGTGGTTCTCAACCTTCTTAATGCCGCAACCCTTTGATACTCGTATGTGGATGTATCTGCATATGGGGGGACCCACCTGGAGACAGATAGATGAGCAGTGTCTTGGTTCCTAAGACCATTGGAAATATGTGTTTTCCAATGGTCTTAGGTGACCCCTGTGAAAGGGTTGTTTGACCCCCAGCGGGGTCGCAACCCACAGGTTGAGAACTGCTGAATTAGAACCTAAAGCACCATGCAAACTTAGATGCAAAGACATTTGACCAGTGATAACAACAAAGAATATCTCTTTTTTCAAGTCTCTCCCCTCTCCATTCTATACTTCACCAAACTGCCAAAATAGTCTTGTTAGAACTCAAATCTCACCATGTTGCTCCCTTGCTCAGAGACTTTCATGGGCTCTCAGTCACTTTAAGATAAGAATACAATCACCTCAGTCTGGCATTTAAAGCTCATGACACCCTGGTTCTAACCTACCTTTCCAGGTTTATTTCATTTTCTTTCCTTCTCACACTATCTTCTAGCCAAACTGCCCTTACTTGTGCCCTAAACTGAACTCTCCATCTCCTGCCTCTGCTATTCCTTTTCACACATTGTCCCCCATTCCTGGGATATACTCCACATCTTCCAATTAGAATCTCTGGCTTCCTTTAAGGCTCAGCTCATGTGCCACTTCTTCCAGAGAGCCTTTTCTGATCCTTCTAGGTGTTAGCTCTATCCTCCTCCTCAAAATATCATGTTTCCTGAGAGACAGCATGGTATAGTGGTTAGAGAACTGGTCCTGGAGTCAGGTAAACCCAATTCAGCCTCCAGCTCTGCCAGGTGTGAATCCAGGTCCAATCCCTTATACTCTCAGCTCTCTTTCCCTCTCCCCTTATCCCCACCACTCTAAATTTCAGAGGGTGTATAAATCTATACTGGTAGAAAAAGTTCCTCAGTACAAGTATGTGGAAGAAGTGAAAAGTTTTTGATGATTATAGTAATAATACAAGATAATATTATACTATACTGTGTTATACTATGCAACATTATACTATATGAAAACAGTAATATAATGTGACGTATGACAGACATAACATGACATAGCAATGCAATACAATAAAATACAATGTTTTAAAACTACAAATTAACATAATCTATATCTTATTATATTATATTTGTTTTATTTTCTTAAACATTTCTCAATTATATCTTATTTTGGTTCCAGCATTATTCCTACTGAAAAGTTCGACATCCTGAATAGCAAAAAAACCAGAATAGAATGCAATGTGATATGATATGATATAGAAAATATAATATATAATATAGGAATATACAATATGAAACATAAATAAAAATATTATGCTATGGTATAGCATAAAACAATATTGTGTATCAAATATAATAGTAGTTTGGTATACATGACACAGTACAGTATAATGCAGCATAAATATGTTATAATATGGTTTGGCATAGTATAATGCAATATAGTTTAGTATCATATGATACAATACAATATAGTATAGTATTATTTGGCATAGTAAAATATATATGATACAATGTAGTATATTTTTATATAGCATGGTACAATACAGTATTAATAATATAATACAGTATACTATAATGCAATATAGCATGTAGTATAATATAATGTGGCATAATACAATATGGTACAGTATAATATATGACATAATATGATGCAACATTTTATAGCTTAATATAGTATAGGGACATCTAGATGGCTCAGTGGATCTGAAGTCAGGAAGACCTGAGTTCAAATCCAGCTGCAGATACTTACTAGCTGTGTGACCCTGGTAAGTCACTTAACCTCTGTTTGTCTTAATCCACTAGAGAAGGAAATGGCAAACCACTCTAGTATATTTGTCAAGAAATGCCATGGGGAGGAGCCAAGGTGGTGGCATAGAAGCAGGAAAACTCCATGAGCTCCCCCCATAACCACCTCAAATACCTATAAAATATGACTCTAAACAAACTTTAGAGCTACAGAACCCACAAAGTGACAGAGAGAAAAAAATCTCCCATTGAAGACAGGCTGGCAGGCTGGCAGGCTGACAGGCTGGCAGGAAGGGTCCATTGCGGCATGAGCCCAGTCCTGTGTTAGTCCACATTTTTATTCCCAGGGAGGCCCCCAATCAGCCATGGCTGGAGGGACTTTGGGAGAGTGGATCAGCAGCAGCTGTGGCTGTTTCCAGAATTATCAACCCATAAATACAAAAGGCAAAGTAAAAGGTCAGTGTGGACTTTGGGAACAGGGGGACTAAGAGTGCAGTCCAGCCTCTGCTGCCAGAAGGTAGAAGCAACTCAGGTGCAGCAGCCATGCAGCTGCCTGCATGTGGCTGCCTCAGAGCTCATGGCCTACAGATTGTAGGGGGACATAGCAACCATTCTGAGGGGTAATTGCTCTTGCTTTAACCTGCTTGGATCTGTATTGCTGTCTTGGGTGGAGGTCCTGGGGTGTGTGACCAGATAGCAGAGTCTGTGGAAGCATCAGAGAGGGCACTCAACTAATAGCTCTGGCAGTTGTGAAAACCCCAGCAATTTGGGACAAAGCTCTCCTCTCTGGAAGCAGAGATCTATTGTGGCAAAAACCTCAAAAGTCAAGTTATTGAGTGGCAGCATGAGCAAGCAAAGGAAGCAAAGCAAGTACAGCAATCCAACTTTAGATGACTTTTTTTGGGGAAAAAAGGATCAAAGCATGGAACGGGAGGAAGACAACACAGTCAGATTAGGGGTGCTCAAGACCCCAAAATATCAACACACCAGGTTCTGCCAAATGAATTTGACTCAAGTCTTCTCTCAGCCAAAGTAAAACAAAGTTTATTAGAGATTCACCTTAATGGGTAGATTATTGAGGAGCCTAAGTATATGTGAAATTTGTATTGACAAGCAGGCCAGAATGATCTGACACAGAGTGAGTCTGTGCTAGATAATTCTCAACAACCTCATGGAAGCAAGATGGAGTTTATATACAGAAAGACTGTGGGAGGGTTCTAGACGTGGTCTAGAGGAGGAGTTTAGGGAGGGTTTTAAGGAGGAGTCTAAGTTGGATCTTGAGGGGACTGAGGTCAGACTCCAGTAATGAGATTAAGGGTGGGAAATAGCTGAAGGCTACCCTGAGGTGACAGACAATGGAGGGCTAGGCTAGTTTAAGGGTAACATATTTGGGCACAGATATTTTGATAGGATCAAGAGTGGGAAGTAGCTGGACAATGGAGGGCTAGGCAAAGTTAAGAGTAACAAAAATTTCAGCCTAGCTATAATGAAAGGCTTGTGGCCTCAGGCAAATGCCTCATCAAATGGGAAGATTCAATCAGAGTTCAAGGGGTTTCCCAGAGCCTGTACCCCATCAAAATGACTGAACAACATTTATTTTGCTTTAAAAAATTTTTTTTTAATTTTACAAACTTTTTTTACATTTTTTTTTTTTTTTACAAATTTTTATTTTACAAATTGCAAGGTACTATCTCTAGGACAATCCAAGTATCACGCTCCTTATTTACAGATGACAAAATGAGTGTAGGGAGGTCAAGTTATCTGCATTTGGAAATAGTGACCAGTTTTGGTGGGGATGAGTAAATAAATACTCTTACTATAACAGTTAACTCTCAAAGTGTGATCCAGAATTCCCAAGACTTTTTCCGGGAATCCGGGAGGTCAAAACTATATATAACTCACATAAACAAAAGCTCTTTGAGGGGCCTCGATAATTTTTAAGAGTACACAAGGGTCTTGAGACAAAAATAAACTTGAGAAACACTACACTATAGTAATGTAATGCCTTCCAGTGGCGTAAGTTTAAATGCTGCCTCCTTCTCCTGCAGAAATGTCAGCTATTTGCAAAACAAGCAGGTCTCTATTAGAGAAAGGATTCATTCCTTTCTATTCTCTTCTGCTACCCTGAGGCTGTTTAGCTATTGTTTATGTTTCTGGTGCCTACTCTCTGTTACTGTTTTCCAAGATGTTTAATCTTGTGCTAGGCCTGCCTTTCCTTCTGTGATATGAAATCTGGGAGTTGGGCGTGGGAATTGGAAGTTGCAGAGAAATCTTGCCCTCATTTCCAGAGGCTTTTTGTGAGATAGGAGTCTCTTCAGAGGAAAATACTGGTGAGGTAGTCACTGTTGATTCTGAAAAGAAAAAGGTTTAACTTTCTCAAGAAACCAGAGAGTAAGTCATCAACTAACTTAAGTCTTAAAAGTCTCTCATTTTTTTAAAAAAGAGATTACCCATCTTTTTAATTTTTACATTCTAGCTGCATTGCCCTGTAGAAGATCATGATGATGATGACAACAACGATGATAAAACATTTCTTATTTGCTAGGAATTGTGCTAAGCACTGGAGATAGAAATATAAGCAATTAAAATAGTCCCTACTGTACTCTAGGAGCTTACATTCTAATGGGAGAAAGGAATACTTTAAAGAGAACCAGTGAGAGAGAGTAAGTGAACATTTAGAAATAGCCAGGAACTAAAGTGGACACCTGGTTCTGGGCAAGATAAGGTAAAGGCCCATCTAGTACCACCCAAAGTCAGAGGCTAAGGTTATAGAAAAAGAAAGGGATGAAAAGATTGACTAGAGTATAGATGTCCTGGTTTCAAAATGACTGTTAGGTGATGTGGAGGTCTGGTTCTGAGCAAGATATGTTTAAAGATCATGAAAA
The DNA here is from genome assembly GCA_028646515.1 of Pseudochirops corinnae. Classification (NCBI taxonomy): domain Eukaryota; kingdom Metazoa; phylum Chordata; class Mammalia; order Diprotodontia; family Pseudocheiridae; genus Pseudochirops; species Pseudochirops corinnae. Next base: position 46,024 of record JAQQSV010000420.1, read on the forward strand.
ATGAAATATAACTGTTTCAAAGAATTAATATTATGTGGAGACGTTCATAGTAGTTGTGAGCAGGCTGTATCATTTAGTCATTAAGGAACTTCAAAGAGGAGCAGTAGTAAAAGACATCATCAAGGAATTCTGTGATAGGAAGAGAAGCTGGGCTAGTCATGTGGAAAAAATAAGGAATGGCAGATGGGTTGCCAGAGTGCTTCATGGTTCCCCTCAGTCAAGAGAAAGCAAGGAAAGTCTCTAGCATATCAAGTGGACCTCATGATAAGTTTATGGGTGAGGGTATAAGAGTCACATGGGATGGGTAGATGTTGATGAATTGCAATCTGTATGATTCAAGCAAAGTCAAATCTCTGAGATCATGAATCAATTTGAGCATGGATAAGAAATGGAGGCTAAATCTGGGAGAGCAAGGAATAGTTTATCTGTTAGATTTATGGAGAAGGGAAGATTTTGTGACCAAACAAGAGCTAGAGAGCATTATGAAATGCAAAATGGATAATTTTGATTACATTAAATTGAGAAGTTTTTGTACAAATAAAGTCATTGTAAGCAAGATTAGGAGGGAAGTGGAAAATTGGGAAAGAATTTTTACAACTAGTGTCTCTGATAAAGGCTCTGATAAATTTAAAAAATATACAGAGAACTGAGTCAAATCTATAAGAATACAAGTCATTCCACAATTGATAAATGGTTAAAGGACATGAACAGGCAGTTTTCAGAGGAAGAAATTAAAATATCTATAGTCACATGAAAAAATGCTCAAAATCACTATTGATTAGAGAAATGCAAATCAAAATAACTCCGAGGTACCACACCTCACCTGTCAGATTGCCTAAGATGTCAAAACAGGAAAATAATAAATGCCGGTGAGGATATGGAAAAATTGGAACACTAATGCATTGTTGGTGGAGTTGTGAACTTATCTAATCATTCTGGAGAGCAATCTGGAACTATGACCAAAGGGTTATAAAAAAGTGCACACCCTTTGACCCAGCAATACCACTTCTAGGGCTGTATCCCAAAGAGATCATAGAAGTGGGAAAAGGACCCATATGTACAAAAATATTTATAGCAGCTCTTTGTGTGGTAGCAAAGAATCAGAAATCAAGAGGATGCCCATCAATCGGAGAATGGCTAAACAAGTTGTGGTATATGAATGTAATGGAATACTATTGTGTTATAAGAAATGAGGAGCAGATGAACTTCATAATAACCTGGAGAAACTTAGATAAACTGAATCTAAGTGAGGAGAGCAGAACCAGGAGAACTTTGTACACAATTACAGATACATTGTATGTGCGATGACTAACTTTGATAGACTGGTCTCCTCTCAGTAAAACAAGGTTAGAAGACAACTACAAAAGACTCATGATGGAAAGGGATATCCACATCCAGAGAAAAAACTACAGAGTCTGAATGCAGATTGAAGCAAACTACTTGCTCTCTCTCTTTTTTTGTTTTGTTTTATTTTATTTTGTTTTTTCTTTCTTGTTGTTCACTCCATTGGTTATAATCCTTCTTTACAATTTGACTAGTGTTTAATGCGAAGGTATTTGTTGATCCTATATTTGATTGCATGCTGCCAAGTAGGGGAGGAGGGGGGAGGAAAGGGAGGGAGAAAAAATTTGAAACTCAAGGGATTGTGGAACGGAATGTTGTAAACTAAAAGTAAATAAATAAATTTAAAAAAAAAAGAAATGGAGGCAAAGATCAGGAACTAAGGAAGAAGACCAAAGTGTTGTATGGTTTTTAAAAAATAGTGCCAGGGATTTCAAAGACCAATATGAAGTAGAACTTTTGACAAACACTAAAAATAATTTTAAAAAATCTTTTAAAGCTATATTGAAGATAAAAGAAAGACCAAGGTCCCCTGTCAGGTGTAGACAGAAAGCATAGATAAACATAGGTGTGATGGTACGTTGGATCTTCTCCTGATGGGTAAGAGGCCATCCTTGAGGAAGAAAAGAAGAAGATGAGTAAGAGAATGAAAGCCAAACTGTTCATCTCCTATTGTACTTTTGTTTTTCTCTATGAATTATTTTCATATGAAGAAATACAGAACAAATTATTTACTAATCAATTGGAACCCAAAATAAGTGAGAAAGTGGTAAGAGAGCACCAAGCTCTTCTTAGTGTATTCAAATCCCCTGACTTGGCACTTTGACATTATACTAAAAGAATGAGCAAAATGTAATTGGAGAACTGTTCTCAGCGATCTTTGAGGGATCATGGTGAATGAGGGAGATGTTCCAGGACTATCACTAGTCAATATTATCCCAAATTTCAAAAAAGAGTAAAGTGAATATTTAAAATAGCAGGGCAATAGATTTAGGTTGATTTCTGGTGATATTCTTGGATGAAGTTTTTTTAAAAGATATTTTGTTATGATATTTCATAAAATGAAGCTGTGATCAGCAAAAATCAGTATGTGTTTACAAAGAATTCATTAATCTCATTTATTAATCTGGCAAGGAGGTGGCAAAGTGAAAAGCATACTAGACCTGGAGCCAGGAAAACCTGAGTTTAGATACTTATTAGCTGTATGACCTTGGGCAAATAATTTAACCTGAGTTCAAATGTGGCTGCACCCACTTACTAGGTAAATGACTTACTGGGTAAGTCATTTAAACTGTCTGACTCAGTTTCCTCTTCTGTTGAAATGATGATAACATCTACCTCCCAGGGTAACTGTGGGGGTAAAATGAGAGATGTTTAAAGTGCTTGGCAGACCTTAAAGCCTATATAAATGCTAGCCATTTTTTTTTTTGATAAGCTTATTAGGCCAGTAGTAGGTCATATTATGTCATAGAAATAATATACCTGGCATTCATCAAAACTCTCTCATAATAAAATTGTGGGTTAGATGATAGTACAACCAGGTAGAATTAGAACTGGTTAATTGATTGTATCCTAGAGTATGGGTCAATGGTAAGGTCAGTACCCAGACTGTTAAAGGATTTGATGGGGATAGGATCTGGACCCCAAAAAGGAAAAGACAATATCTTTGGGAACTGGACCCTAAAGTCCCTGAACCCAGATGTCTTACATTTGCCTGAGGCACCCAGACCATCCAAGTCAATAATTCTTTTAACTGCCCTTTCATTTGGGCTTTCCTGCCACTTAACTCCTTCCATTGTCCACCCCCAGGCTACTTGCCACTCCTAGATTGCATCCAGATCCTCACAGTCTTTCTGTATAAAAGTACCAATTTTATTCTCATCAAATTCTGAGATTCTTTAAATGTGACCCACTTGTATTGACGTCACAAATAACACAGACTCATTAGGAATCTTGCCCACTCCAACAAGTGTTTTAATATGCTACTTGGACTGAAAGAAGGCTTGAGTGGTCAAATTCTTTCAAGGCAGACCTGCGCCCTTTTCCCTTGCATTTTGAGGTTCCAAAGACCCTTAGATTGCAACAGGCTGATATCAAGTTGGAAGGGAGAACTTCTAGTGAAGATCCTGTCCTTAGCACTATTATGCTCAATGATATTATGAAGTGCTTAAATAAATACGTGCTTATCAAATTTGTTATGATATAGGAGGGAGCTAATATATTGAATGATAGAACTCAAATCCAAAATACCTTGATAAAGTAGAACAATGGTTCAAAACTAATAAGATGTTATTTAATTGGAATAAATGTATAAAGTCCATCACTCAAGTTTCAAACAACATACTGCTTAAATGAGGTATAGGGTAAACATGTTTATAAAAAGCATTTTATATAAAAAAAAAAGGCCTAGAGAGTCTATTTGAAAGAAATGATTATTTTTCTCTTGTGTTTAATTACATCATTGAATTAGAACCAAGGCTTTTCCCCTTTTCTACTTCCTCATCCAGAAACAAGCAGTGTGGAAAATCTTGGGTGAAGACTTACGGAGCCAGGAAAACTACAATCTAATCAAAGACAATAAAGAAACTCTAAGTTTAGATGAATGGGTAGATTCCTGCTCATTGTGTTTACACATACAGGTCTAGGAAAATGTGAATTCTCCCTTTTGTCAGATGGGTGATATGGAATTGATAAGTCTCTTTGACTAAGATGTTGGTGCTCAGTGTCACATACCTCAAGACTCTCATTGGAATAAGCCCACTTCTCACTATAATATTCATTCTCTCATTACTTGTTAACCAATGAGAGTTGACTTCCATCCTCAGATCCATCCCCTTTTCCAGAGTCATATAAACTGTGAGCCCTCAGCCATGAGTTGTCTTTGGTCCAAGAGAGATGTCCAAATGACCATTCCTTTTATTGATAAAATGCTAGCATTATTAATAAGATAATCAATTACCCAGAAATTATATCTCTTGAACTTTTAAAATGTCATATATTGGAGTCATAATATACAGCAGCTGAAAAGCTAATGTTATCTTGGGGAGAGACCTTGGGCTTCAGTAATAGAAGTATCTGCAGCAGTTCTCAACCTGTGAGTTATATTCAATTTGTAACAATGAAAATACATCCTGCATATTAGATATTTACATTACAATTCATAACAGTAGCAAAATTACAGTTATGAAGTAGCAATTAAAATAATTTTATGGTTGGGGGTCACCACAACATGAGGAACTGTATTAAAGGGTTGCGGCACTAGGAAGTTTGAGAACCACTGATCTAGAGCAAGCAATTTTATATTCCCATGAACTCTTAACTGGTTAGCCATTGAGCATTTATTAAGTGCTTACTCTGTGCCAGGCATAGTGCGTCCAAAGAAAGACAAATAATACTGGAGAATATGTCCAGTTCTGGGTGCCACATTTTAAAAGGGAAATCTGCAAGCAAGAACACACTTGGAGGGAATTCATCGGAACAATAAAGAGATTAGAAATCATGCTTTATGAGACTGGTTGAAAGAACAGGAATGTTTAACCTGGAGAAGAGAAAGCTTAGATAATACATGAACTCAGTCTTCAAATATCTGAAGGGTTATCATGCGTGGTATAGAGAAAGAGCATTGTGTCTGGAGTCAGATATCTTTTGCTCAAATCTGCTTTTCTGAATCTTACCTTGAGTGAGTCCCTTAACTTCCCCAGACCTGTTTCTTCCTCCATAAAATGAGCTCTATGGCTTCCAAAGACCCTTGCATCTCTAGCTCTATAATCCTATGTGCAAGAATGGTGTGACTTTTTCTATTTGGTTGCAGATGACAAAACTAGAAAGGTATAAGGAAATAGATTTCAATTCAGTGTAAGAGGGTGAAAACTTTCTAACACTGAGATATGTAGAATACTTAATCTGCCTGAGACAGTGACATCTCTAGATGTCATCAAGCAGAGAGAAATGATCTTTTTTCTTTTTTTCGTGGTTGTTGTCTGTAGGATTCATGCTTTGGATGAGGGTTGCACTGAATGACCTCTGAGGTCCCTTCCTACTCTGCCTATGATTCAACGAATCTCATACTAAAAACTGAAAGCTATTTTAAGTATTGCAAACAGGTATAATTAGGTTGAAGCTCTGATCACCCACTGACCGTAGTGAGAGCTTCACAGAAATGCATAATTTGTGCTGTTATCTCAGTTCCTGAGACAAATCCAGCACTCATGGGGCCATATGCCGTCCAGCAAACCGTCTCTGGCAATTACCTGCAGAACAGCCTGATGTCAAATCTGGATTATTTGCGTTTACAAAAGAGAAATATCCCTAAGCAGCAGGAAAGATCCTTTAACATTTCCTTTATTGAGAAAAGGGGAAAAAATTCCAAAGTCAATGCTTGGGGACTTTGAAAGTGATGTGGTTGTAGCTTAATTTATGTGGGTAACAAGTGAGGGCAGTTTTCTCTGCCTATGGAGAAGAGCTGATCTAAAAGTAAATCTGATAGGCCAAGATGGGAATCCCATTCATTGTGCCTGAAAATTAGGATGAATGGACTTTCCATTAACTCTCCTGATGACACTTCCTAATTTCCCCAGTGAATCTGGCTGCTTCAGATGGTTCATGTGCTATTTATCTTCATCTGCATTTGGACTGTATTTCTGAATTCATGAATTACAATTGCTTTATTTGAAAGAAAAACAATCCTAGAGAGAATGAAATCCATAACCCCTACTGAAGGTTCTTTCTTTCCTTTACAAGGCCCTTGTAAATATTTTTTTTCTCTTCTTCTTCAACTCTCCATCCCCCAACATATTTGTATTTCAGGGGTCAAAAGTCAAGGGGAGATAACAAATGGAAGTTGTCACAGACTTAGTTCTTCAGTTGTCTTCATTCCAATTTGCTTCCTTGGTTTTGTTGGTGTTGTGTAATCGTCTCCATTGTTTCTGACTCTCCAGGACCCCATTTGGGGTTTTCTTGGCAAAGATATTTCAGTGGTTTGCCATTTCCTTCTCCAGCTCATTTTATAGATGAGGAACTGAGACAAACAGGGTTAAGTGATTTGCGCAGGGTCAACCAGCTAGTAAATGTCTGGGGCTGGATTTGAATTCAGCTGTTACTGATTCCAGTTACTGACTCCATCTGCTGCACCACCTAGCTTCTTCAGACCTAGGCTATCTATGTTGAAAGTCAGCATGTGAATTTATTCTGTTCCTACATCACATTAGCCTTGCCAGTACTTTCAGAATCATTGAGGTACAAACATTTTCACATGGTATCCATGTTGGTATACCCTTGGATACCGTATTCACTTGGCCTGATATCCATAAGTCAAACAAGAGGAAGGAACTTTGGCATCCAGTCCCCTTTGTTTTATAGATGATGAAAGTAAGGTACAGAGAGAAAACATGATGGAATGGAAGCATCCTGGCTTTAAAAAATCCCTGAGTTTGAATCCTGGAGCTGTTTCTTACTAGCTGTGTGGCTTTAGGTAAGTCACTTCACCTATATGTGACTCAGTTTCCTCATCTTTCAAATGAGGGTGTTAAGCTAGATTAGGATTCCTAACCTGGGAATTTTTAAAACATTTTTTAATAATTGTATCCATTGTAATTGGACCTTTGTGATCCTATGTATTTTTTTTTAATTGAAAAGAATTATCTTGAAGCTTCACCAGAATGCCAAAGGGGTCCATTACACCTCCAAAAAATGAAGAACTGTTGGGCCAGATGATTTCTTTTTTTATTATTTGTTTTCAACTCAAATACTAAAACTTAAATATACAATAAGAAAAGAAAAAGTAAGATTTTAAACCAAAACATTGAAGCATAAATACATGGATGATTTCTAAGGTCCCTTTTTGCTCTGTTCTTTTTATTCTAAGGTTCAGTGACTTGTCAAAGGTCACATAGTTGTGTAGTTACTGATGAGGAGCTGGATGCAGTACACCAAGGCACACTGATAATCAAATAAATCTCAACAGAAAAATCACACATTAATAGACATATATATTAAAGCATTTTTCTGTATTTGTGCTAAGTTTAATACTCCACTCATTGTAAGTTGGAGGTTGGTTTTAAGAATATTTGATTACTCTCTGACTACCCAGTTTCATTCTATGATCTTCTTTCTACCCATATGCTCTCCCCTCAAAGTAAATATTATGCTCAATTTTACTCCTTTCCATTCATCCTAATCAAGTCAACAGGCTTGTATTAAGTACCTATTATATTTCAGACAATCAAAACTCACTCTATGAGTATACATCACCCCTTTAGTTTAGAGACTGGTTAGAAAGTACTAAATGAGGTCCTTTGAGGATATACTAGGTATACTGGTTTACTACTTACTTGTGTTTGGGCCTTATATCTGTAATACACTCTAAGTTGTATAAGGATAGAAATAATTCATTATTTAAACTTTGTATCTTTCTCATCAGCCTTAACTCTCAGCTGTAAATTCTGTGTTCTGCATTTGCAGGAACTTAATAAATAAATATTTGTCCCTACTTGATAAATGGTCAAAGGATATGAACAAGCAGTTTTCAGAAGAAGAAATTAAAGCTGTCTATAGTTATGAAAAAATGCTCTAAATCACTATTAGAGAAATATAAATCAAAACAACTCTGAGGGACCACATCATACCTATCAGATTGACTAACATGACAAAACAGGAAAATGATAAATGTTGGAGAGGATGTGGGAAAGTTGTAACACTAATTCATTGTTGGTGGAGCTGTGAGTTGATCCAACCATTCTGGAGGGCAATTTGGAAGTATGCCCAAAGAGCTATAAAAATGTGCATACTCTTTGACCCAGAAATACTGCTTCTAAGGCTGTATTTCAAAGAGATCATAAAAATGGGAAAAGGACCCACATGTACGAAATATTTATAGCAGCTCTTTTTGTGGTGGTCCAGAACTGGAAATTGAGGAGATACCCATCAATTGGGGAGTGGCTGAACAAGTTGTGATATATGAATGTAATGGGATACTATTGTGCTATAAGAAATGATGAACAGGCAGACTTTAGAAAATTCTGGAAAGACTTATATGAACTGATGCTGAGTGAATCAAGCAGAACCAGGAGAACATTGTTCACAGAAACAGCTACAGTGTGTGATGACTGATTTTGATAGACTTAGCCCTTCTCAGCAATGCAAGGACCTAAAATAATTCCAAAGGACTCATGATAGAAAATGCCATCCACATCCAGAGAAAGAATTATGATGTCAGAATGCAGAGTGAAGCAGACTGTTTTCTTTTTTGTTTTGTTTTGTTTTTTCTCATGATCTCTCTCATCTGTCAAAATTCTTCTATGTAACATGACTAATGTGAAAATGTGTTTAATAGGAATGTATGTGTAGAGTCATATTATATTGCACGCCCTCTTGGGGAGGAAGAGGGAGGGAGGAGGAGAAAATGTAAAACTTATGGAAGTGAATGCTGAAAACTAAAAATAAATTAATTTTTAAAAAATAAATATTTGTTGAATGACTACCTAATCTGATTTTTTTTGTTATAGACTTAATGAATGCTAATGACATTAACTTTTCAGTATTTCTCAGAGACTAGGTGTCTAAAAACAAGGAAAATGATTTCTCTGGTCCTCAATTTCTTCATCTGTAAAATAAGAAATTTATTGGACTTGATGAACGTCAAGGTCCCTTTCAACCTCAAATCTGTAATCCATGAAGTCTTATGACAGGAATTTCAGGTTCTTTAGTTGATAGAAAGATAGTTAGACTTTCTGTATCTCACATCATACTGTGTAGATAATTACCTTTGTCTTAGGACTAATTGCAACGAGAACTTAGGTGTATTTGAATCCCACTTCAGACAGTATCAGTGCTGTTGTGGGCATGTCTTTGAATTCCCAGAACCTGAATGTCTTTATGTGTAAAATATATATAATCATATTTCTACTATCTACCTGTGGCTGTAAGAAAGCATTTTGTAAATCCTAATGACTTCATGTATCGAGGACCTATGATTTTGAACTCATTCCTTTTCATACTGTAACTTAAACTCTTTGGGAGTTGACCAAGGGGAAGCTCAGAGTATTTAAGTGACTTGCTCAAGGTTACACACACGGTGTCAGAAGTAGTACTTGTCTTACTAGCCGTGTGACCTTGGGCAAGTCACTTAACCCCAATTGCCCTGCCTTCCACCCTCCAAAAAGCAAAAAATAAAATAAAATAAATTTAAAAAAAAGAAGTAGTACTTGTCAGAGCTTCCTGACTCCATGTACAGTACTCTGTCCATTATACCATACAGCCTGTCAAGCTCTACATTGATAAGAATAATAATCATTATGTTGCTGTTCAGTCATGTTTGACTCTTCATGACCCCAGTTGGGGTTTTCTTGGCAAAGATATTGTAGTGGTTTGCCATTTCCTTCTCCAGCTCATTTTACAGAGCAGGAAACTGAGGCAAATAGGGTTAAATGACTTGCCCAAGGTCACACATTAAGGGTCTTAGACCAGATTTGAACTCAAGAAGATGAGTCTTCCTTACTCTAGGTCTGGTGCTCTATCCACGGTGCCACCTAGCTGTCCTCATTTTTATCAGATGCTAAAATTATTTGCCTCTATTTTGTTTCTCTCTCCTGTCGCAACACCTTGTAGATAACAGGAAAATAGATCACACTGATTTTGAGTTAGAAGGGCCCTTTGGGGCCACTAAGTCCAGGGCCCCATAGTTCATAACTAGAGGTTAAGGAACTTGGTGAGGTTTGCACAACTAGTAGATCTGAGGCAGGACTTGAGCCCAGATCTACTTTCCTTGGTGAATAGTTTATGTTACTTATAAATAAATAAAAGTTTTACTCAAGCATTTTAGCAATTCTGTGGCAGATGTAAAGTCTTTTCAAGCAATAGTTAGGCTAGCCAATAGTGAGACTAAATGCCAACTACTGCTAAGAAATGAAGTCATCAGGGGCCAGTGCTTGACATAAACCTAGGGTTTTGGATAAAGCTGTTTGACCATAGGAAAGCATCTACTATAAGGAATAAAAAGTAATCAGGGAAAATCTAGAAAGAATGAGGCCAAAATCAGTTGGTAGGAGATGTAGGCCATTTAAGGGCAGGAACAGGTGCAGGCAGAAACTGCAGCCAAGGTAAGGGCCTCTCCATGGGCAGCTGTGTCTTTTTGAGACAAAGGTGAGTTCCCGGGCCTCTTTCCTTCACTGTGCACTTCCCATCTTGCACCTGTGTTCCAACCTGGTTCTGACATGCATAATAGATAAGGATGCAAGCTTTGTGCATTTTGTGTTGCTTCTCTGAAGACAAGCCTAAACTTTATTGACAGAATGAAGACTAACTTCAGGGCCCCAAGGGAATGATTTCTAAGACCTTGAAGTGAATTATTGGCTTAGAATACACTCACTCTAAATGAAACCTACAAGATTAATTGCGGCTTTGAATGCCAGTTACATTGAAGTTTTTTGCTGAGTTTTGGCCTTCTAGAAATGAATGGTATATCAAGTCACATCACCTAAGCTTGATTCCTAGAAGAAAATATTCCTGGTGGGAAAAAAAAAGTAGCCTATGACTTTACAAAGAAAATGAAATGTGCTTCTTTTAAAAAAAATATTTTTGTGTGGTATTTTTTTATTTCACCTCTTTGCCTTAAAATAATATTCCTCGGGCTCCTCAACACAGTGGAAGACAGGAACATTTCAGCAATTCAAGGAATGAATTAAGTTGACTTTTGTCAGAACTAGCTGTCGGCTCCTTCAGAACTACAGTAGGATGGTTAAAGTAAATTATGGGTAAAAACTATCTGACAAAACTGGATTTTATGCAGAGGAGTCAGGGTGATTAAACTGTCATGGCAGAGGAGAGTTCAGTTCTAGAATATCTCTTTAATTTGTGGTCTGCTCTCCACTTTCAAGTGGCTTTTTACTTTTTTTGAGAATTCTTCTCTCCATTTTGCAAGTTTTCAAAGCCCATAAAATTCATTACAAGCTGTTCAGTTCAATAGTTTTACATGAGAAGGGTCAATATGTCTGTGCTCACATTTCCATTCACTCAAACTTTCCCTCCTAAACATTCTGATTCTGCCTTAATCCCCATGGTGCTATGTCTTGAAGCGATGGAACATCTACTCTAGAGTGGTCCTGCTTCATCCCTGATGCAGAGAATTCTGGAAAGACTGAGATTGTACCAGAATTCCACCAGGGATTTGTTTTCCCTTCATGGGACATCTTACAATGATTTGTGACTGAACTGGAGCTTCCTATCTTCATATTGTGATTTCCAGAGTAAGTCATAGTACTTTCCTAAGCCTCTATTTGTCCTATGTGTGTTGTGTCTGAATATTAGCATGTAAGTTCCTTGAAGGCAGGAATTGTCTCATTTTTGTATTTGTATCCCTAGCACCTAAAACATTTCCCAGCACATAGTAGGTGCTTAATAAAAACCATTTGATTATTTTGCTCATTCTATAAAGTGAAATTGGTTTCCCAAGGTTCTTTGTATCAGAAATAAACTAGGGTCTGGTTTGATCTATGTCTCAGGGGCTAGCTAGAGCAATGTTTGGGAAGGGTAAAACATGGGAAGAATACTTACCTTTTCTATTTTATGCTATCCCCTGGTTCCATTTTGAATTATTGACATAGAATAGAAAATAATAATATGGTAAAAGAATTTTCAAGGTAATTTATTTGGATTGTTTCTAAAGATCTCTTCTGAAAATGTATAATCTGGTGGCATCAGAATTGGAGTATTTTGATTTTTTAAAAATATGATTTTTATTTTTTTAGTTTTTAGACTAGAGAGATAAATGTATTAGAGTTATGAGGGTTGAATGAATAGGGCTTTGTTCCAGGGCACCAAACTATAGAGAGCATTGTAGCAAAGTAGAAGTAACTTAACTTAGCAGCTAATTAGTGAAAGCAATTAATTAACATAAGGAGCTATTTGTTGACCTATTGTTTCTACTCTCTCACTGCCAGATTTCCCTACCACCACCATGAAACTAAGTTTGGATTTAAAGGTTAGTTTGAAGGTATATTTTGTGAAGCTTGTCCAGGTGTCAAAATTGCTAATAATGACTATGAAACTATATTGTTTTATTAAAGTTAGAGATATTTTTTTAAATTCAGTGAATATATACTTAAACAGACGGTTCCCAGTGTGTTTAAAAATTAAGATTCAATGACATTAAGTGGGTGAAAGGGAAAGGATGAGGTTGAGGGAGGTTTGCAAATGTATGTAAGATAAAAGAAGGCAACTACATATTAAACATGGAATTCACGACTGGACCTAGATTTATTTTTCATAAAATTATATCTCAACAACCCTCTTGACTCAATCAACATGCATTTATTAAGTGCCTACCATATACCAGTGCTGGAGTCTAGGGATGCAAGACTGTCACTATCCTCAATTAGTTTCCATTCTACTAAGGGCAATTAGCATGTTAACAGGTAAAAACAAGATACATAAAAAACAAACAGTGACATGTTGCAGGGGATACTCACAATGGGGATATCAGGAAAGCTTCTTTGAAGGAGGTGGTACATGAACTAGGCCTTGGAGGGAGCTAAGAGTTTACAGAGGCCAAAATGACGAGGAAGAACATTTTGGGAATGGAGGTGGGAGTGGTAAGGAGTCTCTGCAAAGTCATGAAGATAGAATGTCATGTTCAGGCAACATTAAGTATACTGTTGGAACTGAAACAGAATGAATGACAGGGGAACATCTGTTTCCATGGGAGAATAAATGTTATTTTTAAACCAGTAACACTTAATGCAATCCTACTCCATTCTTTCCATTAATAATAATAATAAAATGTAGTAGGGGTGATCAAGGGAACCCCTGATTAATTAATCTAGTCCATGTGAGTAGATTTCAGAACATGGGCCTTTGTTAGTCTGGTGTACCTCCCGTGGAGCTGAACAAACACATTTGGCCCCTTAGGAGGGATTTCAGTCTAACAAAATTCCACACCCTGTAATCTCTGTCACTTGAAAGGAGATGGGTTGGTAGGGGAAGTCAAATAAAGCAGATCTACTAAAAAAAAAAACAAAACAGCAAAACCACCAAATCCAGAGCCAGTTAACACTGATGATCTCACTTAGAGTTAAAAAGTAAAGAAGGTTGGGGTCCAGCATCATCAAGTCCTTCTGAAAACCACTCCTTATATTAACATATTACCACTCATGGATGGCTGGAGTGTAGTATTACCAAAAAACTGAAGTCAGATTTCACTGAATTCATATGCTTGCAGAGCAAAAATATTAGTTATTAGTTAATTTCCCCATTGCAGGGTTGATATTGATGCTTCTTCTAGTTCTCTGGTCTGTTTTAATATACACTATGGCTATCTCCCAGGCTTTTAAAAGAAGTGGCTGTGTATCTCAATCATGTAAATTAAAATATAAAAGAAAAACCCTCCATATTTCTGGGGTGGTTGAATTTGGTGCTGAATGTTTTTGGTTTCCTACTATGGGGTAAACTTGATAGATGGGAATCAAGCTATTGAAAGAAGCATTTGCCCAGAGTTTAGGGAATCAGGGTAGATAGGTCCAAAACAAAGGGGACAGGGAGCTGCCCAGAAATGTAATATGCTATTTCTCCTATTTTATTTTTGTTTAGTTTCTCTACAATCCGGCATTTGTGTGTTAATGGTAGTTCACAGTTAAGATTAATAATGTGCTTTTCTCATATTAATTCTTTGAGGTATGCAGTGCAAATATTATTTTCCCCATTTTATAGATGACGAACTCTAAGAACCCTGGAGAAGGAAATGGCAAACCATTCCACTATCTTTGAGGAAGTTGGAGTTCAAGTTATTTGCTCACGGTCAAGCAAATAGAAGGTGTCAGAGCCATAATCCAAGCCCAAGTCTTTTGGCTATGAATCCAGCAGTCTTTTTACCATGCCCTATAATGTCTATGGAGAGAGGAAGGGGAAAGGAGAGAGTTAATTGTGGTTGTCATATCTTAATTGGCTTTTGTTGTTAGGGTTGACATCCTTTGTTAGTATTGCCCATACATTGATGGAGTTTGGATGTACACAGGGCTCTCTAATCTAGATAGGTAAGCTCCATAGTGGAGTGGACTAAGTGATGGCTTTGAAGTTGTGAAAAGCTGGGACATCACTCCTAGTTCTGACACTGAATACTTGGCAACCTTAGCCAAGTCACTTGACTCCCCCCTACTGTCATGTGGAAAATTGAGTGATACTAAATTGAACTCTATGGTCCCTATGATCTTATTCCTGATAAGTGCTCAAGATTCTTTTGGAATTGAGGCAATCCTTCAGTTCCTATTTGGATTAATCTCCGATGGGTAGTAGATATATTTCAGGTCTAAAGATGTTTTAAAATTTATTTGCAAGATTGACATCCACATGAAAAAAGGTTTGGTGAGGTGATTCACCATCTGTTTTTCTAAGGGAATTAAAAGAATCAATTTTCTTTGATATTTTCCAAGGTGACAGGAGGGGTAGGAAAGTGGGACACATATATGACCTGTATAGCTCTGTTTGTGGCTAGGGAACCTGGTGAATTGGGGTGCTGCTAGTATTTTTGTGTCCAATGAAAATACAAAACAGAAAACAAGGAAAATTCACTACATTCAAGGATGAGTTGAAACCTGGTACAGAATTTTCCCAGTTACCTAAAAATCTCTCCAAAAATCAAATTGCTGTGGCTATTTGAGTCTGGGTCTCTGGGTGCACAATTAGTGAAAAAGAAGGCTCATCTCCTCCAAGGCACAGTGATCCTCTTCTCTTAGTGAAACAAGTAGATGGAGAGAAGGTGTCAGTGCTGGGAGGGAATTTCTGTGTAACAGATTCATATAGGCAGCTTGGAGAGCTGCCTTCTTCAGGATCTGTCAGGCACACCTTCCCTTCCCCTTTCCTCCTGACAGTCATCAAACTAAAGACTCTAATTTATACTTTTAAACAGAACATGAGACCCATTTTCCAGATTTAGATAAATTGGTAATTGAAAAGAGGAAGTAGAGGTTGACTACGGGGGAGGTATTTCCCATAATAGCTTTATAAATGCTCCTCAGTACAAACTAACTGAGCCTGTCTAGATAATTACTGGTATAGCATAGGTGTCAAATGGAGTGTTTGGGGGTTAAATGAGGAGTAATACTGAAACTTTAATTATGTGGGAGTGTGGTAAGAGGACCTCCATGCATTTGCAACGTGAGTTCAAGTACGGGAATAAGGAGAAAGGAAGGAACCTCAAATAGTTTTTCAAGGTACATGATTGATGGGACTATTCTAGTCACATTTATTTATACATGAACTAAGCATTTGGTGGGGGATGGGGAGTAGCAAAGGACTGATTAATGTATTCTATAATAATTTTGTGAAAGGCAGTATGGTAGTGTGAAAAGAAAACTGAATTTGGAGTCAGAGGACATGAATTCAAATCTTAATTCTCCCATTTGTAACCTCTGTGAAATATTGCAATTTACTTAATCTTTCTGTATCTGTAAAGTGTGTGTGTATGGAGTGGGGTGGGGGAAGGGGAAGAGGTAAAACTTGGTGATCTGTTAGCATCCCTTCTAGCCAGGGGTGTACTGGTAAATGTTTAACAGCCAGCTATCTGAAAAAAAGTACACACAATACACTTTTAAGTTTAACCTGCATTAACATTTTCTCCATCATTTTAAGTCTAGACAATCAACAACATAATTAATCAAGCCCTAATTTGTAGAATTCACCAATTTCCAAGGTGTAAATGCTCACACAGAAATGGTTAATATCAGTTATTTTGAGTGGGTTCAAACTGGCCTTTGATTCTATCTTTAGAGGCCTCATGGTGTAGTGAATTTGATGTGGTTTGAGGTGTAGGGAACCCCGATATGCAAGGGTACAGGAGGTCTGCCTTGAAAGAATTCTACCACTCAAACCTTCTTTCAGTCAGAGTAGTGAGGTTTTATTATAATACCAGAATGGCAGGCAAAGATCATGGGGATGGCCTGCATGCCTCCAGGCAGTAGCTGCTATAGCCATACTAATTGAGAAAGCCTCTAAACTTACACTTGGTCAGCCCCTAGAAGTTCAAACTCCCCACTGAGTTCAGAGCATCCTGGAAGCAAAGGGCCACCAGTGGCTGGCTAGTGGCAGGCTCACCAAATATCAAGCCTTGTTCTTAGATACTCCTGACCTAACCCTTTGGGTGTGCCGCAAACTTAACCTGGCAACCCTCCTCCCAGACAGTGGCCACTCAGATGTCCTGGGTCATGATTGTGAGGAGATCTTGGACTGTATTTATGCCAGTTGAGCTGATTTGAAAGGTTCTCCTCTCCTGAACCCTGAAGCAGTCTGGTACATACACAGATGGTTTAAACTTTATTGAACAAGGGGTCAAGAAAAGTGGATATTCAGTGGTCAGCCTCTACCAAACCACAGAGGCCAAACCTCTGCCCCATGGGACCTCTGCCCAGAAGGCAGAATTGATAGCACTCATCAGAGCCCTAGAGCTAGGGGAAAATAAATGAGTAAACATTTTTACTGACTCAAAATATGCTTTCCATGTTCTACATGCCCATGGAGCAATTTGGAAAGAAAGGGGGTATCTGACATCAAAAAATTCCCCTATTAAACACACACAGGAGATTTCACATCTCCTCCAAGCTGTTCAAAAGCCCTCTGAGGTAGCTGTTATCTTTTGCAAAGGCCACCAGAAAGGGGAAACTGATTGGCAGACACTGCAGCAAAGAATGCTGCCCACCAGTTGACTATACTGGCTCCTTTACTCCCACAGCTCCCTGATTCCTTTACACCTTTGTACAGCCCTCGGGAACAGGCCCTTGCTAAGGAAAGGGGATACTCTCTTTCCTTCTCTGGGTGGTTTTGAATACCCTCAGGACAACTTCTTATCCCAGAGGAAAGTCAGTGGAAGCTTCTTTTTGGCTTACACCAGGCTACACACCTCGGGGAGAATGCCCTCCAGTCTCTGATAAAGCCCATTTTTAGTGGCAGTAAGCTAGGAGAAACCATCAGACAAGTCTGTTGAGCCTGCCCAACCTATGCTCAGGTGAATCCTGAAGGGGCAGTCAAACCTTCCCTTTTAAAACCTGTTCAGAAGAGTGGTACCTACCCAGGTGAAGACTGGCAGATAGATTTTACATATATGCCCCCATGTAGGGGTTTCAGATTTCTTTTGGTTTTTGTTGATATTTTTACTAATTGGGTAGAAGCTTCCACTTGCTAAACTGAAAAAGCTCAGGAGGTATCAAAGTTCCTAGGAAATTATACCTCATTTTGGCTTGCCTGTCTCCTTACAGAGTGACAATGGCCCAGCTTTTATTTCATATAACCCAGGTAGTGGAGTGGCAAAAACACTTAAAATCACTCACCCCCTCCACTCAGCCTGGAATCCAAAATCCTCTGGTATAGAAAATGAATCACACCCTTAAACGGGTCCTTACTAAGCTATGCATAGAAACCTGAGAAGATTGGGTTAAGAATCTCCCAATTGGGCTGCTCAGAGTCTGAATCACTCCTCCAGAAAATATCAAGCTTAGCCTCTTTGAACTCATGTATGGGAGGCCCTTCCTAACCTCCGACATCCTGGTGGACCCAGAACAACATTTAATTATCCAATTTGCAACTCAATTAGGAGCTGTCAGGAATGCTCTGACTGAATATGCCAATAAGTATCTCCCAAAACCTCTTGGCAATGAGAAGGAGTGTCCTGCTGCAGTACAACCTGGAGACTGGGTCTACTTAAAGTCATGGAAAACCCAAAATGGAGAACAGTTAGATGTCAAATGGAAGGGACCCTACCAAGTCATACTCAACACTCCAATGGCAGTAAAACTCGAAGGTCTCCCCAGCTAGACTCATAATTCTAGGATTAAACCAGTACCACCTCTTGCTTCCCCCCCAGAGACACCAGAATATATCTGTGAGCCATTGGAGGACCTCAAGCTACTGTTTAGAAAGGCCCTAGCACCCTCCAGTGAAAAGGATAAAAAGAGGTAAAATTATACCTGCCCTTTACCTTTTGGCCTTGCCATAGTTCCAAACAGGGAAATTGTATATTCACTATTTTTTTTTGGTGCCTGTTTGGTCTTTGTTTGCTTAATCTTCTTGCCAGGTTTGTCTCCTCCAGGGTTCAAGCCATCAACCTCTGGATGACCACTAAGGCTATGAATATCTCCAAGTTCTCCAGCCCACTGGACCAGACACTATCCATGTTCTGGAGTCTGACCCCTTGAACAGGACTCAGAGAGGCAGGGACAGCTCTACGCCCCTTGCCAACAGGAAGCACTTTCAGAAGCTGACGCCTTTACCCTTTACCCCAAAGGAATTTGGGTCCCATTTGTTTGAGGGGGGAATGATGAGGTGCAGGCTCTGGGAACCCCTTTGAGCTCTCCTTGAATCTTTCAGGTACAAGCTCTGGGAGCCTCCTTGAATCTTTACACTAAGGCATTTGCCTGAGGCCATAAGCCTTTCATTATAGCTAGGCCTAAATCTCTTACTTTTACTAGCCTAGCCCTCCCTGGTCCATCTACTTCCCACCCTTGAGCCTATCAAAATATCAATCCACCCTTGAACTGGTCTAGCCCACCATTGTCTGTTGGCTCCAGGTAGCCTCCAGAAACTTCCCACCCTTAATCACTCATTTACCTCATTAATTCCTCCTGAAGACCCTCTCCAAACTCCTCCAGACCACCTCTAGATTCCTCCCACAACCTTTCTGTATATGAGACCCCTTCTTACCCCCATGTGTGTGAGAGTGCCATAGAATTTTCTAGCACAGACTTTCTCTGTGTCTAATACAAGCAAACTTTTAATAAACTTTGCTTTTCTTTGGCTGAGAGAAGAATTCATTAGGCAGGACCTGGTGGATTGCTGTTTTGGGGTCTTGTGCACCCTTAACCTTGACCCTCTACATTTTATGGGTAGCCACATCATATACACTGTGCCACCTAGCTTCCCTGAGAGAGCTTAATAGTGGTAAGTGACATTTCCTAGTAAAAAAAAAAAAGGTGATTGTAGCAAAATCAGGACCTATTGAATATTCAAAATTTTTTAAAATGGAAAATATTACGAGTTTTACCATATAAATTAACATATTTAATTATTTTACTTTGTTTCAAATAATCTACCTATTACTACATATAACATTCTACTTCAATGGTTGAGGAGGGAGACATTTCATTCCATGTTCTCTGAGACCATTACTGGTTTTTCAATTGCTAAAAGCTTGGCCTCATTTTCAATGATCTTTCCATATACAGTTGTGTCTATTGTTGCCAAAACAATCCAATCAATTTCACTACAAATAATATTATTGGGGAGAAAAAAAAGACATCAAAGTTATTGGTGCTGTATTGACACAGCTACAGGTTTATAAAGTGAGTGCTTCACTTTATGAGTTCTCTGAGCATCGTAGAGACACAGATTAAGATTAAGCAGGTTACCAAATGAGGGACCTCAACTATATGATCTTGGGACAGATAGGCAGAACGATGGACAGAATTCTGGGCCTGGAGTCGGGAAGACTTGAGTTCAAATCTGGTCTCAGATGCTTATTAGCTGTTTGACCCTGGGTGAGACCCCAATTTCCTCATCTGTGGAGATAATAATAGCACTTACCTCTCAGGGTTGCTATGAAGACCAAGTGGGATAATTATTTAAAGTGCTTAACACAGTTCCTCGTGTTGAATTTTAAGGTTTAGGGGTACCCAAAATATCAACACTGGGTCCTGCCAAATGAATTTGAGTCAAGTCTTCTTTCAGCCAAAGTAAAGCAAATTTTATTAGAGATTCACCTTAATGCGTAGACTCTTAAGGAGCCTAACTATACATGAAGATTGTATTGACAAGAGGGCCAGAATGATGTGACACATAGTGAGTCTGTGCTAGATAATTCTCAGCACTTTCTTGGAGGCAAGATGCATCTTATATACAGAAAGATTGTGGGAGGGACCTAGGGGTTGTCTAGAGGAGGAATTTAGGGAGGGTTTTAAGGAGGATTTTGAGGGGACTGAGGTCAGACTCCAGTAATGAGATTAAAGGAAGGCTATCTGGAGATGACAGATAATGGAGGGCTAGGCTAGTTTAAGGGTAACAGATTTGGGTATAGATGTTTTGATAGGATCAAGGGTGGGAAGTAGCTGGACAGTGGAGGGCTAGGCTAGTAGGAGTAACAGATTTGGACCTAGCTATAATGAAAGACTTACGGCCTCAGGCAAATGCCTTATCAAGTGGGAAGATTCAATCAGAGTGCAAGGGGTTTCCCAGAGCCTGTACCCTATCACCTGGCACATAGTAATGTGGCAGGTAAAAGATGAAATGACAGGAAAAAAAGATTTGAACTTCTGAGCATACTGATTTATTAAGCAATGCATGACAATAACCCAACAAATCGGAACTAATAGTCTTCCTCAGTTTTGGCACTGAACCCTATGCATTGGGCTAATTAATTAAAAGAAATCACTTAACCAGGGCACAAAATTAGGTAATCTGATTTCTAATTGGAGAAAAGGTTAGAGATTTTCTAAATTGGAGGAAAAGAGCAAACAGGCATAATTCCCTGAAATCCTAAAATCAGAAGAGTTGTCCTACTCCCCCAAGTGTCTGTAAATAATCAAAGGAATATGAAACAAATGACCTATTAATTTTTGGATAAGGGCCAGTTTTCAGATAAGGCATATGGATTGCTTGAGAATCGTAATTGCGAGAAAACTTCCTGTCTTAGGATCTGAATGGGTTTCTGTTCAGCATAGCCTAGGGTTTAGGGTCTAGGCCCTTAGTTAACGGTCTCTAAGTAATAGGTATCTATATAGCTATCCGACTTCCCAGCCAAGGGCTAGGTTCAACCAATGCAACAAGTCATCTCATAATTCCCACAACTGAATGAAGTTTTTTCACAGGATAGAAATTAAATTAGACTCATAACTGAACAAAAAGGGAAATGAGCTGGCTCCAGAATTGAGTCAGAAGATGGAGTCAGTGTGATTCACTCAATTTCCACTGCCACTTGCTGTTCTAATCCTCTCAGTTCCCTCAGTAAATAATATATAAATGGTAACAATTATTATAATAATAGCAATTATTGATTTTTTGTTATGGCCATTGTTATTATTACAAATGATAGTAGTAATATCTCTAATGCCCCTTCTAGATTTAACATTATAATTCTCTTACAATGGTGAGTTAAAAGCTCAAGATCAGATCTTGACCCACTCCAGTTTTATAACATCTTGCTATTCGATAGTTGAAACTAGTGTCACTGACCCTCAGAAACACACCTTTTCTATTCCCCTAAGAATCAAAAGCTTTGGGCAGTACATATAACAAATATGGTTACTTAAAGTAAACTGTGACTATTTTTTACAAGAAGACAACATACAGCTTTCCCACCTGCTTTAATATTGATTTAACAAGAGAAGTGAATCTTGAATATTTAAAAAGTAAACATTTGATTTCATTAGTCAGAGCAGCCTGGAACCTGGTTTCCACTCTCTTTTCTTGCTAAATGGACTCCCTGCTCAGGTCACACAAGCTTTTCTTTTCCATTGATGGATGTATTCAGCTTTAGGTAGATAATGTATTTAAAGTCTTGCAAAAGAAAAAAATAATTCAGTTTATTGTGTCAGAAATGTCTTATTGAGTGACTTTTCACATTGCTGGGTAGAATAAAAGAATGCTAATTTTCAAAGTACAGGCTAGTTTCATTCTGGATATCCTTACTATTTTTGGTCACTCCCCCTACTTTGTACCCTTTCCACCCTAACTCCATGTCACTCCTCATAAAAAAGATACACACACACACGCACGCACACAGAATCACAGGTCTAGAGCCACGAAGTGCATCAAAAGTCATCTAGTCTAATACTTTCATTTTACAGAAAAGGAAACTGAGGACCCAGAGCTGTTAAATGTCTTATTTAAAGTATCTCAGCACATGTTTCTTCCCTACTATATTCTATATCAGAGCAGATATATTTTGTTGGATGCAAAAAAAAATCAAACCCCAAAGGTTTGCCAAGAACTAAGAAATTTAGATTCTTTGTTAAGTGGGATTCCCATTCAGAGTAAACCCTTTGTTTCACCATCTTTAATCCCATATCATACACATGTTGCTGTCTTGAATACAGTTCCTTATGTGAGATCTATGATGAGATAGATGTCTATTATGTTCTATAAGGCTTGCCTATCATCAAGAATGGTTCTTCAGTGTTTGAAATACTTTTCCTTCTTATCTTCAACCCTTAGAATTCCCATCTCCATTCAAATTTACATGCTACCTTGGATAGATGGTCTTTCCCAAATTCCTAATTATTAGAGTTTTCCCATCTCATCCTCCCCACCCCCTGACCTTCTCATCCCCTACTTTGTACTTTAGAAGCAGTTAAATGTCTGAATGGATAGAGCATGAAACTTGGTGTTGGGACGGTCTGAATTCCAATCCTACCACAGACATTTACTAGCTATGTGACCCTAGATAAGTCACCTAACCTCTCTGTGCCTCAATTTTCTCATCTATAAAATGAGGGTAATAGTAATACCTGTCTCCCAAAGTTCCCAGAAACCTTGTGAAGTTCAAATGAGTTAACATATGTAAATGGATCTTCAAATGTTAGCAACCAGTTATCTATATCTATATCTATAT
>JAQQSV010000420.1:69041-137783 GCA_028646515.1 Pseudochirops corinnae
TAGGATTGGAATTCAGACCGTCCCAACACCAAGTTTCATGCTCTATCCATTCAGACATTTAACTGCTTCTAAAGTACAAAGTAGGGGATGAGAAGGTCAGGGGGTGGGGAGGATGAGATGGGAAAACTCTAATAATTAGGAATTTGGGAAAGACCATCTATCCAAGGTAGCATGTAAATTTGAATGGAGATGGGAATTCTAAGGGTTGAAGATAAGAAGGAAAAGTATTTCAAACACTGAAGAACCATTCTTGATGATAGGCAAGCCTTATAGAACATAATAGACATCTATCTCATCATAGATCTCACATAAGGAACTGTATTCAAGACAGCAACATGTGTATGATATGGGATTAAAGATGGTGAAACAAAGGGTTTACTCTGAATGGGAATCCCACTTAACAAAGAATCTAAATTTCTTAGTTCTTGGCAAACCTTTGGGGTTTGATTTTTTTTTGCATCCAACAAAATATATCTGCTCTGATATAGAATATAGTAGGGAAGAAACATGTGCTGAGATACTTTAAATAAGACATTTAACAGCTCTGGGTCCTCAGTTTCCTTTTCTGTAAAATGAAAGTATTAGACTAGATGACTTTTGATGCACTTCGTGGCTCTAGACCTGTGATTCTGTGTGCGTGCGTGTGTGTGTGTATCTTTTTTATGAGGAGTGACATGGAGTTAGGGTGGAAAGGGTACAAAGTAGGGGGAGTGACCAAAAATAGTAAGGATATCCAGAATGAAACTAGCCTGTACTTTGAAAATTAGCATTCTTTTATTCTACCCAGCAATGTGAAAAGTCACTCAATAAGACATTTCTGACACAATAAACTGAATTATTTTTTTCTTTTGCAAGACTTTAAATACATTATCTACCTAAAGCTGAATACATCCATCAATGGAAAAGAAAAGCTTGTGTGACCTGAGCAGGGAGTCCATTTAGCAAGAAAAGAGAGTGGAAACCAGGTTCCAGGCTGCTCTGACTAATGAAATCAAATGTTTACTTTTTAAATATTCAAGATTCACTTCTCTTGTTAAATCAATATTAAAGCAGGTGGGAAAGCTGTATGTTGTCTTCTTGTAAAAAATAGTCACAGTTTACTTTAAGTAACCATATTTGTTATATGTACTGCCCAAAGCTTTTGATTCTTAGGGGAATAGAAAAGGTGTGTTTCTGAGGGTCAGTGACACTAGTTTCAACTATCGAATAGCAAGATGTTATAAAACTGGAGTGGGTCAAGATCTGATCTTGAGCTTTTAACTCACCATTGTAAGAGAATTATAATGTTAAATCTAGAAGGGGCATTAGAGATATTACTACTATCATTTGTAATAATAACAATGGCCATAACAAAAAATCAATAATTGCTATTATTATAATAATTGTTACCATTTATATATTATTTACTGAGGGAACTGAGAGGATTAGAACAGCAAGTGGCAGTGGAAATTGAGTGAATCACACTGACTCCATCTTCTGACTCAATTCTGGAGCCAGCTCATTTCCCTTTTTGTTCAGTTATGAGTCTAATTTAATTTCTATCCTGTGAAAAAACTTCATTCAGTTGTGGGAATTATGAGATGACTTGTTGCATTGGTTGAACCTAGCCCTTGGCTGGGAAGTCGGATAGCTATATAGATACCTATTACTTAGAGACCGTTAACTAAGGGCCTAGACCCTAAACCCTAGGCTATGCTGAACAGAAACCCATTCAGATCCTAAGACAGGAAGTTTTCTCGCAATTACGATTCTCAAGCAATCCATATGCCTTATCTGAAAACTGGCCCTTATCCAAAAATTAATAGGTCATTTGTTTCATATTCCTTTGATTATTTACAGACACTTGGGGGAGTAGGACAACTCTTCTGATTTTAGGATTTCAGGGAATTATGCCTGTTTGCTCTTTTCCTCCAATTTAGAAAATCTCTAACCTTTTCTCCAATTAGAAATCAGATTACCTAATTTTGTGCCCTGGTTAAGTGATTTCTTTTAATTAATTAGCCCAATGCATAGGGTTCAGTGCCAAAACTGAGGAAGACTATTAGTTCCGATTTGTTGGGTTATTGTCATGCATTGCTTAATAAATCAGTATGCTCAGAAGTTCAAATCTTTTTTTCCTGTCATTTCATCTTTTACCTGCCACATTACTATGTGCCAGGTGATAGGGTACAGGCTCTGGGAAACCCCTTGCACTCTGATTGAATCTTCCCACTTGATAAGGCATTTGCCTGAGGCCGTAAGTCTTTCATTATAGCTAGGTCCAAATCTGTTACTCCTACTAGCCTAGCCCTCCACTGTCCAGCTACTTCCCACCCTTGATCCTATCAAAACATCTATACCCAAATCTGTTACCCTTAAACTAGCCTAGCCCTCCATTATCTGTCATCTCCAGATAGCCTTCCTTTAATCTCATTACTGGAGTCTGACCTCAGTCCCCTCAAAATCCTCCTTAAAACCCTCCCTAAATTCCTCCTCTAGACAACCCCTAGGTCCCTCCCACAATCTTTCTGTATATAAGATGCATCTTGCCTCCAAGAAAGTGCTGAGAATTATCTAGCACAGACTCACTATGTGTCACATCATTCTGGCCCTCTTGTCAATACAATCTTCATGTATAGTTAGGCTCCTTAAGAGTCTACGCATTAAGGTGAATCTCTAATAAAATTTGCTTTACTTTGGCTGAAAGAAGACTTGACTCAAATTCATTTGGCAGGACCCAGTGTTGATATTTTGGGTACCCCTAAACCTTAAAATTCAACACGAGGAACTGTGTTAAGCACTTTAAATAATTATCCCACTTGGTCTTCATAGCAACCCTGAGAGGTAAGTGCTATTATTATCTCCACAGATGAGGAAATTGGGGTCTCACCCAGGGTCAAACAGCTAATAAGCATCTGAGACCAGATTTGAACTCAAGTCTTCCCGACTCCAGGCCCAGAATTCTGTCCATCGTTCTGCCTATCTGTCCCAAGATCATATAGTTGAGGTCCCTCATTTGGTAACCTGCTTAATCTTAATCTGTGTCTCTACGATGCTCAGAGAACTCATAAAGTGAAGCACTCACTTTATAAACCTGTAGCTGTGTCAATACAGCACCAATAACTTTGATGTCTTTTTTTTCTCCCCAATAATATTATTTGTAGTGAAATTGATTGGATTGTTTTGGCAACAATAGACACAACTGTATATGGAAAGATCATTGAAAATGAGGCCAAGCTTTTAGCAATTGAAAAACCAGTAATGGTCTCAGAGAACATGGAATGAAATGTCTCCCTCCTCAACCATTGAAGTAGAATGTTATATGTAGTAATAGGTAGATTATTTGAAACAAAGTAAAATAATTAAATATGTTAATTTATATGGTAAAACTCGTAATATTTTCCATTTTAAAAAATTTTGAATATTCAATAGGTCCTGATTTTGCTACAATCACCTTTTTTTTTTTTACTAGGAAATGTCACTTACCACTATTAAGCTCTCTCAGGGAAGCTAGGTGGCACAGTGTATATGATGTGGCTACCCATAAAATGTAGAGGGTCAAGGTTAAGGGTGCACAAGACCCCAAAACAGCAATCCACCAGGTCCTGCCTAATGAATTCTTCTCTCAGCCAAAGAAAAGCAAAGTTTATTAAAAGTTTGCTTGTATTAGACACAGAGAAAGTCTGTGCTAGAAAATTCTATGGCACTCTCACACACATGGGGGTAAGAAGGGGTCTCATATACAGAAAGGTTGTGGGAGGAATCTAGAGGTGGTCTGGAGGAGTTTGGAGAGGGTCTTCAGGAGGAATTAATGAGGTAAATGAGTGATTAAGGGTGGGAAGTTTCTGGAGGCTACCTGGAGCCAACAGACAATGGTGGGCTAGACCAGTTCAAGGGTGGATTGATATTTTGATAGGCTCAAGGGTGGGAAGTAGATGGACCAGGGAGGGCTAGGCTAGTAAAAGTAAGAGATTTAGGCCTAGCTATAATGAAAGGCTTATGGCCTCAGGCAAATGCCTTAGTGTAAAGATTCAAGGAGGCTCCCAGAGCTTGTACCTGAAAGATTCAAGGAGAGCTCAAAGGGGTTCCCAGAGCCTGCACCTCATCATTCCCCCCTCAAACAAATGGGACCCAAATTCCTTTGGGGTAAAGGGTAAAGGCGTCAGCTTCTGAAAGTGCTTCCTGTTGGCAAGGGGCGTAGAGCTGTCCCTGCCTCTCTGAGTCCTGTTCAAGGGGTCAGACTCCAGAACATGGATAGTGTCTGGTCCAGTGGGCTGGAGAACTTGGAGATATTCATAGCCTTAGTGGTCATCCAGAGGTTGATGGCTTGAACCCTGGAGGAGACAAACCTGGCAAGAAGATTAAGCAAACAAAGACCAAACAGGCACCAAAAAAAAATAGTGAATATACAATTTCCCTGTTTGGAACTATGGCAAGGCCAAAAGGTAAAGGGCAGGTATAATTTTACCTCTTTTTATCCTTTTCACTGGAGGGTGCTAGGGCCTTTCTAAACAGTAGCTTGAGGTCCTCCAATGGCTCACAGATATATTCTGGTGTCTCTGGGGGGGAAGCAAGAGGTGGTACTGGTTTAATCCTAGAATTATGAGTCTAGCTGGGGAGACCTTCGAGTTTTACTGCCATTGGAGTGTTGAGTATGACTTGGTAGGGTCCCTTCCATTTGACATCTAACTGTTCTCCATTTTGGGTTTTCCATGACTTTAAGTAGACCCAGTCTCCAGGTTGTACTGCAGCAGGACACTCCTTCTCATTGCCAAGAGGTTTTGGGAGATACTTATTGGCATATTCAGTCAGAGCATTCCTGACAGCTCCTAATTGAGTTGCAAATTGGATAATTAAATGTTGTTCTGGGTCCACCAGGATGTCGGAGGTTAGGAAGGGCCTCCCATACATGAGTTCAAAGAGGCTAAGCTTGATATTTTCTGGAGGAGTGATTCAGACTCTGAGCAGCCCAATTGGGAGATTCTTAACCCAATCTTCTCAGGTTTCTATGCATAGCTTAGTAAGGACCCGTTTAAGGGTGTGATTCATTTTCTATACCAGAGGATTTTGGATTCCAGGCTGAGTGGAGGGGGTGAGTGATTTTAAGTGTTTTTGCCACTCCACTACCTGGGTTATATGAAATAAAAGCTGGGCCATTGTCACTCTGTAAGGAGACAGGCAAGCCAAAATGAGGTATAATTTCCTAGGAACTTTGATACCTCCTGAGCTTTTTCAGTTTAGCAAGTGGAAGCTTCTACCCAATTAGTAAAAATATCAACAAAAACCAAAAGAAATCTGAAACCCCTACATGGGGGCATATATGTAAAATCTATCTGCCAGTCTTCACCTGGGTAGGTACCACTCTTCTGAACAGGTTTTAAAAGGGAAGGTTTGACTGCCCCTTCAGGATTCACCTGAGCATAGGTTGGGCAGGCTCAACAGACTTGTCTGATGGTTTCTCCTAGCTTACTGCCACTAAAAATGGGCTTTATCAGAGACTGGAGGGCATTCTCCCCGAGGTGTGTAGCCTGGTGTAAGCCAAAAAGAAGCTTCCACTGACTTTCCTCTGGGATAAGAAGTTGTCCTGAGGGTATTCAAAACCACCCAGAGAAGGAAAGAGAGTATCCCCTTTCCTTAGCAAGGGCCTGTTCCCGAGGGCTGTACAAAGGTGTAAAGGAATCAGGGAGCTGTGGGAGTAAAGGAGCCAGTATAGTCAACTGGTGGGCAGCATTCTTTGCTGCAGTGTCTGCCAATCAGTTTCCCCTTTCTGGTGGCCTTTGCAAAAGATAACAGCTACCTCAGAGGGCTTTTGAACAGCTTGGAGGAGATGTGAAATCTCCTGTGTGTGTTTAATAGGGGAATTTTTTGATGTCAGATACCCCCTTTCTTTCCAAATTGCTCCATGGGCATGTAGAACATGGAAAGCATATTTTGAGTCAGTAAAAATGTTTACTCATTTATTTTCCCCTAGCTCTAGGGCTCTGATGAGTGCTATCAATTCTGCCTTCTGGGCAGAGGTCCCATGGGGCAGAGGTTTGGCCTCTGTGGTTTGGTAGAGGCTGACCACTGAATATCCACTTTTCTTGACCCCTTGTTCAATAAAGTTTAAACCATCTGTGTATGTACCAGACTGCTTCAGGGTTCAGGAGAGGAGAACCTTTCAAATCAGCTCAACTGGCATAAATACAGTCCAAGATCTCCTCACAATCATGACCCAGGACATCTGAGTGGCCACTGTCTGGGAGGAGGGTTGCCAGGTTAAGTTTGCGGCACACCCAAAGGGTTAGGTCAGGAGTATCTAAGAACAAGGCTTGATATTTGGTGAGCCTGCCACTAGCCAGCCACTGGTGGCCCTTTGCTTCCAGGATGCTCTGAACTCAGTGGGGAGTTTGAACTTCTAGGGGCTGACCAAGTGTAAGTTTAGAGGCTTTCTCAATTAGTATGGCTATAGCAGCTACTGCCTGGAGGCATGCAGGCCATCCCCATGATCTTTGCCTGCCATTCTGGTATTATAATAAAACCTCACTACTCTGACTGAAAGAAGGTTTGAGTGGTAGAATTCTTTCAAGGCAGACCTCCTGTACCCTTGCATATCGGGGTTCCCTACACCTCAAACCACATCAAATTCACTACACCATGAGGCCTCTAAAGATAGAATCAAAGGCCAGTTTGAACCCACTCAAAATAACTGATATTAACCATTTCTGTGTGAGCATTTACACCTTGGAAATTGGTGAATTCTACAAATTAGGGCTTGATTAATTATGTTGTTGATTGTCTAGACTTAAAATGATGGAGAAAATGTTAATGCAGGTTAAACTTAAAAGTGTATTGTGTGTACTTTTTTTCAGATAGCTGGCTGTTAAACATTTACCAGTACACCCCTGGCTAGAAGGGATGCTAACAGATCACCAAGTTTTACCTCTTCCCCTTCCCCCACCCCACTCCATACACACACACTTTACAGATACAGAAAGATTAAGTAAATTGCAATATTTCACAGAGGTTACAAATGGGAGAATTAAGATTTGAATTCATGTCCTCTGACTCCAAATTCAGTTTTCTTTTCACACTACCATACTGCCTTTCACAAAATTATTATAGAATACATTAATCAGTCCTTTGCTACTCCCCATCCCCCACCAAATGCTTAGTTCATGTATAAATAAATGTGACTAGAATAGTCCCATCAATCATGTACCTTGAAAAACTATTTGAGGTTCCTTCCTTTCTCCTTATTCCCGTACTTGAACTCACGTTGCAAATGCATGGAGGTCCTCTTACCACACTCCCACATAATTAAAGTTTCAGTATTACTCCTCATTTAACCCCCAAACACTCCATTTGACACCTATGCTATACCAGTAATTATCTAGACAGGCTCAGTTAGTTTGTACTGAGGAGCATTTATAAAGCTATTATGGGAAATACCTCCCCCGTAGTCAACCTCTACTTCCTCTTTTCAATTACCAATTTATCTAAATCTGGAAAATGGGTCTCATGTTCTGTTTAAAAGTATAAATTAGAGTCTTTAGTTTGATGACTGTCAGGAGGAAAGGGGAAGGGAAGGTGTGCCTGACAGATCCTGAAGAAGGCAGCTCTCCAAGCTGCCTATATGAATCTGTTACACAGAAATTCCCTCCCAGCACTGACACCTTCTCTCCATCTACTTGTTTCACTAAGAGAAGAGGATCACTGTGCCTTGGAGGAGATGAGCCTTCTTTTTCACTAATTGTGCACCCAGAGACCCAGACTCAAATAGCCACAGCAATTTGATTTTTGGAGAGATTTTTAGGTAACTGGGAAAATTCTGTACCAGGTTTCAACTCATCCTTGAATGTAGTGAATTTTCCTTGTTTTCTGTTTTGTATTTTCATTGGACACAAAAATACTAGCAGCACCCCAATTCACCAGGTTCCCTAGCCACAAACAGAGCTATACAGGTCATATATGTGTCCCACTTTCCTACCCCTCCTGTCACCTTGGAAAATATCAAAGAAAATTGATTCTTTTAATTCCCTTAGAAAAACAGATGGTGAATCACCTCACCAAACCTTTTTTCATGTGGATGTCAATCTTGCAAATAAATTTTAAAACATCTTTAGACCTGAAATATATCTACTACCCATCGGAGATTAATCCAAATAGGAACTGAAGGATTGCCTCAATTCCAAAAGAATCTTGAGCACTTATCAGGAATAAGATCATAGGGACCATAGAGTTCAATTTAGTATCACTCAATTTTCCACATGACAGTAGGGGGGAGTCAAGTGACTTGGCTAAGGTTGCCAAGTATTCAGTGTCAGAACTAGGAGTGATGTCCCAGCTTTTCACAACTTCAAAGCCATCACTTAGTCCACTCCACTATGGAGCTTACCTATCTAGATTAGAGAGCCCTGTGTACATCCAAACTCCATCAATGTATGGGCAATACTAACAAAGGATGTCAACCCTAACAACAAAAGCCAATTAAGATATGACAACCACAATTAACTCTCTCCTTTCCCCTTCCTCTCTCCATAGACATTATAGGGCATGGTAAAAAGACTGCTGGATTCATAGCCAAAAGACTTGGGCTTGGATTATGGCTCTGACACCTTCTATTTGCTTGACCGTGAGCAAATAACTTGAACTCCAACTTCCTCAAAGATAGTGGAATGGTTTGCCATTTCCTTCTCCAGGGTTCTTAGAGTTCGTCATCTATAAAATGGGGAAAATAATATTTGCACTGCATACCTCAAAGAATTAATATGAGAAAAGCACATTATTAATCTTAACTGTGAACTACCATTAACACACAAATGCCGGATTGTAGAGAAACTAAACAAAAATAAAATAGGAGAAATAGCATATTACATTTCTGGGCAGCTCCCTGTCCCCTTTGTTTTGGACCTATCTACCCTGATTCCCTAAACTCTGGGCAAATGCTTCTTTCAATAGCTTGATTCCCATCTATCAAGTTTACCCCATAGTAGGAAACCAAAAACATTCAGCACCAAATTCAACCACCCCAGAAATATGGAGGGTTTTTCTTTTATATTTTAATTTACATGATTGAGATACACAGCCACTTCTTTTAAAAGCCTGGGAGATAGCCATAGTGTATATTAAAACAGACCAGAGAACTAGAAGAAGCATCAATATCAACCCTGCAATGGGGAAATTAACTAATAACTAATATTTTTGCTCTGCAAGCATATGAATTCAGTGAAATCTGACTTCAGTTTTTTGGTAATACTACACTCCAGCCATCCATGAGTGGTAATATGTTAATATAAGGAGTGGTTTTCAGAAGGACTTGATGATGCTGGACCCCAACCTTCTTTACTTTTTAACTCTAAGTGAGATCATCAGTGTTAACTGGCTCTGGATTTGGTGGTTTTGCTGTTTTGTTTTTTTTTTTAGTAGATCTGCTTTATTTGACTTCCCCTACCAACCCATCTCCTTTCAAGTGACAGAGATTACAGGGTGTGGAATTTTGTTAGACTGAAATCCCTCCTAAGGGGCCAAATGTGTTTGTTCAGCTCCACGGGAGGTACACCAGACTAACAAAGGCCCATGTTCTGAAATCTACTCACATGGACTAGATTAATTAATCAGGGGTTCCCTTGATCACCCCTACTACATTTTATTATTATTATTAATGGAAAGAATGGAGTAGGATTGCATTAAGTGTTACTGGTTTAAAAATAACATTTATTCTCCCATGGAAACAGATGTTCCCCTGTCATTCATTCTGTTTCAGTTCCAACAGTATACTTAATGTTGCCTGAACATGACATTCTATCTTCATGACTTTGCAGAGACTCCTTACCACTCCCACCTCCATTCCCAAAATGTTCTTCCTCGTCATTTTGGCCTCTGTAAACTCTTAGCTCCCTCCAAGGCCTAGTTCATGTACCACCTCCTTCAAAGAAGCTTTCCTGATATCCCCATTGTGAGTATCCCCTGCAACATGTCACTGTTTGTTTTTTATGTATCTTGTTTTTACCTGTTAACATGCTAATTGCCCTTAGTAGAATGGAAACTAATTGAGGATAGTGACAGTCTTGCATCCCTAGACTCCAGCACTGGTATATGGTAGGCACTTAATAAATGCATGTTGATTGAGTCAAGAGGGTTGTTGAGATATAATTTTATGAAAAATAAATCTAGGTCCAGTCGTGAATTCCATGTTTAATATGTAGTTGCCTTCTTTTATCTTACATACATTTGCAAACCTCCCTCAACCTCATCCTTTCCCTTTCACCCACTTAATGTCATTGAATCTTAATTTTTAAACACACTGGGAACCGTCTGTTTAAGTATATATTCACTGAATTTAAAAAAATATCTCTAACTTTAATAAAACAATATAGTTTCATAGTCATTATTAGCAATTTTGACACCTGGACAAGCTTCACAAAATATACCTTCAAACTAACCTTTAAATCCAAACTTAGTTTCATGGTGGTGGTAGGGAAATCTGGCAGTGAGAGAGTAGAAACAATAGGTCAACAAATAGCTCCTTATGTTAATTAATTGCTTTCACTAATTAGCTGCTAAGTTAAGTTACTTCTACTTTGCTACAATGCTCTCTATAGTTTGGTGCCCTGGAACAAAGCCCTATTCATTCAACCCTCATAACTCTAATACATTTATCTCTCTAGTCTAAAAACTAAAAAAATAAAAATCATATTTTTAAAAAATCAAAATACTCCAATTCTGATGCCACCAGATTATACATTTTCAGAAGAGATCTTTAGAAACAATCCAAATAAATTACCTTGAAAATTCTTTTACCATATTATTATTTTCTATTCTATGTCAATAATTCAAAATGGAACCAGGGGATAGCATAAAATAGAAAAGGTAAGTATTCTTCCCATGTTTTACCCTTCCCAAACATTGCTCTAGCTAGCCCCTGAGACATAGATCAAACCAGACCCTAGTTTATTTCTGATACAAAGAACCTTGGGAAACCAATTTCACTTTATAGAATGAGCAAAATAATCAAATGGTTTTTATTAAGCACCTACTATGTGCTGGGAAATGTTTTAGGTGCTAGGGATACAAATACAAAAATGAGACAATTCCTGCCTTCAAGGAACTTACATGCTAATATTCAGACACAACACACATAGGACAAATAGAGGCTTAGGAAAGTACTATGACTTACTCTGGAAATCACAATATGAAGATAGGAAGCTCCAGTTCAGTCACAAATCATTGTAAGATGTCCCATGAAGGGAAAACAAATCCCTGGTGGAATTCTGGTACAATCTCAGTCTTTCCAGAATTCTCTGCATCAGGGATGAAGCAGGACCACTCTAGAGTAGATGTTCCATCGCTTCAAGACATAGCACCATGGGGATTAAGGCAGAATCAGAATGTTTAGGAGGGAAAGTTTGAGTGAATGGAAATGTGAGCACAGACATATTGACCCTTCTCATGTAAAACTATTGAACTGAACAGCTTGTAATGAATTTTATGGGCTTTGAAAACTTGCAAAATGGAGAGAAGAATTCTCAAAAAAAGTAAAAAGCCACTTGAAAGTGGAGAGCAGACCACAAATTAAAGAGATATTCTAGAACTGAACTCTCCTCTGCCATGACAGTTTAATCACCCTGACTCCTCTGCATAAAATCCAGTTTTGTCAGATAGTTTTTACCCATAATTTACTTTAACCATCCTACTGTAGTTCTGAAGGAGCCGACAGCTAGTTCTGACAAAAGTCAACTTAATTCATTCCTTGAATTGCTGAAATGTTCCTGTCTTCCACTGTGTTGAGGAGCCCGAGGAATATTATTTTAAGGCAAAGAGGTGAAATAAAAAAATACCACACAAAAATATTTTTTTTAAAAGAAGCACATTTCATTTTCTTTGTAAAGTCATAGGCTACTTTTTTTTTCCCACCAGGAATATTTTCTTCTAGGAATCAAGCTTAGGTGATGTGACTTGATATACCATTCATTTCTAGAAGGCCAAAACTCAGCAAAAAACTTCAATGTAACTGGCATTCAAAGCCGCAATTAATCTTGTAGGTTTCATTTAGAGTGAGTGTATTCTAAGCCAATAATTCACTTCAAGGTCTTAGAAATCATTCCCTTGGGGCCCTGAAGTTAGTCTTCATTCTGTCAATAAAGTTTAGGCTTGTCTTCAGAGAAGCAACACAAAATGCACAAAGCTTGCATCCTTATCTATTATGCATGTCAGAACCAGGTTGGAACACAGGTGCAAGATGGGAAGTGCACAGTGAAGGAAAGAGGCCCGGGAACTCACCTTTGTCTCAAAAAGACACAGCTGCCCATGGAGAGGCCCTTACCTTGGCTGCAGTTTCTGCCTGCACCTGTTCCTGCCCTTAAATGGCCTACATCTCCTACCAACTGATTTTGGCCTCATTCTTTCTAGATTTTCCCTGATTACTTTTTATTCCTTATAGTAGATGCTTTCCTATGGTCAAACAGCTTTATCCAAAACCCTAGGTTTATGTCAAGCACTGGCCCCTGATGACTTCATTTCTTAGCAGTAGTTGGCATTTAGTCTCACTATTGGCTAGCCTAACTATTGCTTGAAAAGACTTTACATCTGCCACAGAATTGCTAAAATGCTTGAGTAAAACTTTTATTTATTTATAAGTAACATAAACTATTCACCAAGGAAAGTAGATCTGGGCTCAAGTCCTGCCTCAGATCTACTAGTTGTGCAAACCTCACCAAGTTCCTTAACCTCTAGTTATGAACTATGGGGCCCTGGACTTAGTGGCCCCAAAGGGCCCTTCTAACTCAAAATCAGTGTGATCTATTTTCCTGTTATCTACAAGGTGTTGCGACAGGAGAGAGAAACAAAATAGAGGCAAATAATTTTAGCATCTGATAAAAATGAGGACAGCTAGGTGGCACCGTGGATAGAGCACCAGACCTAGAGTAAGGAAGACTCATCTTCTTGAGTTCAAATCTGGTCTAAGACCCTTAATGTGTGACCTTGGGCAAGTCATTTAACCCTATTTGCCTCAGTTTCCTGCTCTGTAAAATGAGCTGGAGAAGGAAATGGCAAACCACTACAATATCTTTGCCAAGAAAACCCCAACTGGGGTCATGAAGAGTCAAACATGACTGAACAGCAACATAATGATTATTATTCTTATCAATGTAGAGCTTGACAGGCTGTATGGTATAATGGACAGAGTACTGTACATGGAGTCAGGAAGCTCTGACAAGTACTACTTCTTTTTTTTAAATTTATTTTATTTTATTTTTTGCTTTTTGGAGGGTGGAAGGCAGGGCAATTGGGGTTAAGTGACTTGCCCAAGGTCACACGGCTAGTAAGACAAGTACTACTTCTGACACCGTGTGTGTAACCTTGAGCAAGTCACTTAAATACTCTGAGCTTCCCCTTGGTCAACTCCCAAAGAGTTTAAGTTACAGTATGAAAAGGAATGAGTTCAAAATCATAGGTCCTCGATACATGAAGTCATTAGGATTTACAAAATGCTTTCTTACAGCCACAGGTAGATAGTAGAAATATGATTATATATATTTTACACATAAAGACATTCAGGTTCTGGGAATTCAAAGACATGCCCACAACAGCACTGATACTGTCTGAAGTGGGATTCAAATACACCTAAGTTCTCGTTGCAATTAGTCCTAAGACAAAGGTAATTATCTACACAGTATGATGTGAGATACAGAAAGTCTAACTATCTTTCTATCAACTAAAGAACCTGAAATTCCTGTCATAAGACTTCATGGATTACAGATTTGAGGTTGAAAGGGACCTTGACGTTCATCAAGTCCAATAAATTTCTTATTTTACAGATGAAGAAATTGAGGACCAGAGAAATCATTTTCCTTGTTTTTAGACACCTAGTCTCTGAGAAATACTGAAAAGTTAATGTCATTAGCATTCATTAAGTCTATAACAAAAAAAATCAGATTAGGTAGTCATTCAACAAATATTTATTTTTTAAAAATTAATTTATTTTTAGTTTTCAGCATTCACTTCCATAAGTTTTACATTTTCTCCTCCTCCCTCCCTCTTCCTCCCCAAGAGGGCGTGCAATATAATATGACTCTACACATACATTCCTATTAAACACATTTTCACATTAGTCATGTTACATAGAAGAATTTTGACAGATGAGAGAGATCATGAGAAAAAACAAAACAAAACAAAAAAGAAAACAGTCTGCTTCACTCTGCATTCTGACATCATAATTCTTTCTCTGGATGTGGATGGCATTTTCTATCATGAGTCCTTTGGAATTATTTTAGGTCCTTGCATTGCTGAGAAGGGCTAAGTCTATCAAAATCAGTCATCACACACTGTAGCTGTTTCTGTGAACAATGTTCTCCTGGTTCTGCTTGATTCACTCAGCATCAGTTCATATAAGTCTTTCCAGAATTTTCTAAAGTCTGCCTGTTCATCATTTCTTATAGCACAATAGTATCCCATTACATTCATATATCACAACTTGTTCAGCCACTCCCCAATTGATGGGTATCTCCTCAATTTCCAGTTCTGGACCACCACAAAAAGAGCTGCTATAAATATTTCGTACATGTGGGTCCTTTTCCCATTTTTATGATCTCTTTGAAATACAGCCTTAGAAGCAGTATTTCTGGGTCAAAGAGTATGCACATTTTTATAGCTCTTTGGGCATACTTCCAAATTGCCCTCCAGAATGGTTGGATCAACTCACAGCTCCACCAACAATGAATTAGTGTTACAACTTTCCCACATCCTCTCCAACATTTATCATTTTCCTGTTTTGTCATGTTAGTCAATCTGATAGGTATGATGTGGTCCCTCAGAGTTGTTTTGATTTATATTTCTCTAATAGTGATTTAGAGCATTTTTTCATAACTATAGACAGCTTTAATTTCTTCTTCTGAAAACTGCTTGTTCATATCCTTTGACCATTTATCAAGTAGGGACAAATATTTATTTATTAAGTTCCTGCAAATGCAGAACACAGAATTTACAGCTGAGAGTTAAGGCTGATGAGAAAGATACAAAGTTTAAATAATGAATTATTTCTATCCTTATACAACTTAGAGTGTATTACAGATATAAGGCCCAAACACAAGTAAGTAGTAAACCAGTATACCTAGTATATCCTCAAAGGACCTCATTTAGTACTTTCTAACCAGTCTCTAAACTAAAGGGGTGATGTATACTCATAGAGTGAGTTTTGATTGTCTGAAATATAATAGGTACTTAATACAAGCCTGTTGACTTGATTAGGATGAATGGAAAGGAGTAAAATTGAGCATAATATTTACTTTGAGGGGAGAGCATATGGGTAGAAAGAAGATCATAGAATGAAACTGGGTAGTCAGAGAGTAATCAAATATTCTTAAAACCAACCTCCAACTTACAATGAGTGGAGTATTAAACTTAGCACAAATACAGAAAAATGCTTTAATATATATGTCTATTAATGTGTGATTTTTCTGTTGAGATTTATTTGATTATCAGTGTGCCTTGGTGTACTGCATCCAGCTCCTCATCAGTAACTACACAACTATGTGACCTTTGACAAGTCACTGAACCTTAGAATAAAAAGAACAGAGCAAAAAGGGACCTTAGAAATCATCCATGTATTTATGCTTCAATGTTTTGGTTTAAAATCTTACTTTTTCTTTTCTTATTGTATATTTAAGTTTTAGTATTTGAGTTGAAAACAAATAATAAAAAAAGAAATCATCTGGCCCAACAGTTCTTCATTTTTTGGAGGTGTAATGGACCCCTTTGGCATTCTGGTGAAGCTTCAAGATAATTCTTTTCAATTAAAAAAAAATACATAGGATCACAAAGGTCCAATTACAATGGATACAATTATTAAAAAATGTTTTAAAAATTCCCAGGTTAGGAATCCTAATCTAGCTTAACACCCTCATTTGAAAGATGAGGAAACTGAGTCACATATAGGTGAAGTGACTTACCTAAAGCCACACAGCTAGTAAGAAACAGCTCCAGGATTCAAACTCAGGGATTTTTTAAAGCCAGGATGCTTCCATTCCATCATGTTTTCTCTCTGTACCTTACTTTCATCATCTATAAAACAAAGGGGACTGGATGCCAAAGTTCCTTCCTCTTGTTTGACTTATGGATATCAGGCCAAGTGAATACGGTATCCAAGGGTATACCAACATGGATACCATGTGAAAATGTTTGTACCTCAATGATTCTGAAAGTACTGGCAAGGCTAATGTGATGTAGGAACAGAATAAATTCACATGCTGACTTTCAACATAGATAGCCTAGGTCTGAAGAAGCTAGGTGGTGCAGCAGATGGAGTCAGTAACTGGAATCAGTAACAGCTGAATTCAAATCCAGCCCCAGACATTTACTAGCTGGTTGACCCTGCGCAAATCACTTAACCCTGTTTGTCTCAGTTCCTCATCTATAAAATGAGCTGGAGAAGGAAATGGCAAACCACTGAAATATCTTTGCCAAGAAAACCCCAAATGGGGTCCTGGAGAGTCAGAAACAATGGAGACGATTACACAACACCAACAAAACCAAGGAAGCAAATTGGAATGAAGACAACTGAAGAACTAAGTCTGTGACAACTTCCATTTGTTATCTCCCCTTGACTTTTGACCCCTGAAATACAAATATGTTGGGGGATGGAGAGTTGAAGAAGAAGAGAAAAAAAATATTTACAAGGGCCTTGTAAAGGAAAGAAAGAACCTTCAGTAGGGGTTATGGATTTCATTCTCTCTAGGATTGTTTTTCTTTCAAATAAAGCAATTGTAATTCATGAATTCAGAAATACAGTCCAAATGCAGATGAAGATAAATAGCACATGAACCATCTGAAGCAGCCAGATTCACTGGGGAAATTAGGAAGTGTCATCAGGAGAGTTAATGGAAAGTCCATTCATCCTAATTTTCAGGCACAATGAATGGGATTCCCATCTTGGCCTATCAGATTTACTTTTAGATCAGCTCTTCTCCATAGGCAGAGAAAACTGCCCTCACTTGTTACCCACATAAATTAAGCTACAACCACATCACTTTCAAAGTCCCCAAGCATTGACTTTGGAATTTTTTCCCCTTTTCTCAATAAAGGAAATGTTAAAGGATCTTTCCTGCTGCTTAGGGATATTTCTCTTTTGTAAACGCAAATAATCCAGATTTGACATCAGGCTGTTCTGCAGGTAATTGCCAGAGACGGTTTGCTGGACGGCATATGGCCCCATGAGTGCTGGATTTGTCTCAGGAACTGAGATAACAGCACAAATTATGCATTTCTGTGAAGCTCTCACTACGGTCAGTGGGTGATCAGAGCTTCAACCTAATTATACCTGTTTGCAATACTTAAAATAGCTTTCAGTTTTTAGTATGAGATTCGTTGAATCATAGGCAGAGTAGGAAGGGACCTCAGAGGTCATTCAGTGCAACCCTCATCCAAAGCATGAATCCTACAGACAACAACCACGAAAAAAAGAAAAAAGATCATTTCTCTCTGCTTGATGACATCTAGAGATGTCACTGTCTCAGGCAGATTAAGTATTCTACATATCTCAGTGTTAGAAAGTTTTCACCCTCTTACACTGAATTGAAATCTATTTCCTTATACCTTTCTAGTTTTGTCATCTGCAACCAAATAGAAAAAGTCACACCATTCTTGCACATAGGATTATAGAGCTAGAGATGCAAGGGTCTTTGGAAGCCATAGAGCTCATTTTATGGAGGAAGAAACAGGTCTGGGGAAGTTAAGGGACTCACTCAAGGTAAGATTCAGAAAAGCAGATTTGAGCAAAAGATATCTGACTCCAGACACAATGCTCTTTCTCTATACCACGCATGATAACCCTTCAGATATTTGAAGACTGAGTTCATGTATTATCTAAGCTTTCTCTTCTCCAGGTTAAACATTCCTGTTCTTTCAACCAGTCTCATAAAGCATGATTTCTAATCTCTTTATTGTTCCGATGAATTCCCTCCAAGTGTGTTCTTGCTTGCAGATTTCCCTTTTAAAATGTGGCACCCAGAACTGGACATATTCTCCAGTATTATTTGTCTTTCTTTGGACGCACTATGCCTGGCACAGAGTAAGCACTTAATAAATGCTCAATGGCTAACCAGTTAAGAGTTCATGGGAATATAAAATTGCTTGCTCTAGATCAGTGGTTCTCAAACTTCCTAGTGCCGCAACCCTTTAATACAGTTCCTCATGTTGTGGTGACCCCCAACCATAAAATTATTTTAATTGCTACTTCATAACTGTAATTTTGCTACTGTTATGAATTGTAATGTAAATATCTAATATGCAGGATGTATTTTCATTGTTACAAATTGAATATAACTCACAGGTTGAGAACTGCTGCAGATACTTCTATTACTGAAGCCCAAGGTCTCTCCCCAAGATAACATTAGCTTTTCAGCTGCTGTATATTATGACTCCAATATATGACATTTTAAAAGTTCAAGAGATATAATT
Source organism: Pseudochirops corinnae (assembly GCA_028646515.1). Taxonomy (NCBI): domain Eukaryota; kingdom Metazoa; phylum Chordata; class Mammalia; order Diprotodontia; family Pseudocheiridae; genus Pseudochirops; species Pseudochirops corinnae. The sequence continues at coordinate 87,456 of JAQQSV010000420.1, forward strand.
TCTGGGTAATTGATTATCTTATTAATAATGCTAGCATTTTATCAATAAAAGGAATGGTCATTTGGACATCTCTCTTGGACCAAAGACAACTCATGGCTGAGGGCTCACAGTTTATATGACTCTGGAAAAGGGGATGGATCTGAGGATGGAAGTCAACTCTCATTGGTTAACAAGTAATGAGAGAATGAATATTATAGTGAGAAGTGGGCTTATTCCAATGAGAGTCTTGAGGTATGTGACACTGAGCACCAACATCTTAGTCAAAGAGACTTATCAATTCCATATCACCCATCTGACAAAAGGGAGAATTCACATTTTCCTAGACCTGTATGTGTAAACACAATGAGCAGGAATCTACCCATTCATCTAAACTTAGAGTTTCTTTATTGTCTTTGATTAGATTGTAGTTTTCCTGGCTCCGTAAGTCTTCACCCAAGATTTTCCACACTGCTTGTTTCTGGATGAGGAAGTAGAAAAGGGGAAAAGCCTTGGTTCTAATTCAATGATGTAATTAAACACAAGAGAAAAATAATCATTTCTTTCAAATAGACTCTCTAGGCCTTTTTTTTTTATATAAAATGCTTTTTATAAACATGTTTACCCTATACCTCATTTAAGCAGTATGTTGTTTGAAACTTGAGTGATGGACTTTATACATTTATTCCAATTAAATAACATCTTATTAGTTTTGAACCATTGTTCTACTTTATCAAGGTATTTTGGATTTGAGTTCTATCATTCAATATATTAGCTCCCTCCTATATCATAACAAATTTGATAAGCACGTATTTATTTAAGCACTTCATAATATCATTGAGCATAATAGTGCTAAGGACAGGATCTTCACTAGAAGTTCTCCCTTCCAACTTGATATCAGCCTGTTGCAATCTAAGGGTCTTTGGAACCTCAAAATGCAAGGGAAAAGGGCGCAGGTCTGCCTTGAAAGAATTTGACCACTCAAGCCTTCTTTCAGTCCAAGTAGCATATTAAAACACTTGTTGGAGTGGGCAAGATTCCTAATGAGTCTGTGTTATTTGTGACGTCAATACAAGTGGGTCACATTTAAAGAATCTCAGAATTTGATGAGAATAAAATTGGTACTTTTATACAGAAAGACTGTGAGGATCTGGATGCAATCTAGGAGTGGCAAGTAGCCTGGGGGTGGACAATGGAAGGAGTTAAGTGGCAGGAAAGCCCAAATGAAAGGGCAGTTAAAAGAATTATTGACTTGGATGGTCTGGGTGCCTCAGGCAAATGTAAGACATCTGGGTTCAGGGACTTTAGGGTCCAGTTCCCAAAGATATTGTCTTTTCCTTTTTGGGGTCCAGATCCTATCCCCATCAAATCCTTTAACAGTCTGGGTACTGACCTTACCATTGACCCATACTCTAGGATACAATCAATTAACCAGTTCTAATTCTACCTGGTTGTACTATCATCTAACCCACAATTTTATTATGAGAGAGTTTTGATGAATGCCAGGTATATTATTTCTATGACATAATATGACCTACTACTGGCCTAATAAGCTTATCAAAAAAAAAAATGGCTAGCATTTATATAGGCTTTAAGGTCTGCCAAGCACTTTAAACATCTCTCATTTTACCCCCACAGTTACCCTGGGAGGTAGATGTTATCATCATTTCAACAGAAGAGGAAACTGAGTCAGACAGTTTAAATGACTTACCCAGTAAGTCATTTACCTAGTAAGTGGGTGCAGCCACATTTGAACTCAGGTTAAATTATTTGCCCAAGGTCATACAGCTAATAAGTATCTAAACTCAGGTTTTCCTGGCTCCAGGTCTAGTATGCTTTTCACTTTGCCACCTCCTTGCCAGATTAATAAATGAGATTAATGAATTCTTTGTAAACACATACTGATTTTTGCTGATCACAGCTTCATTTTATGAAATATCATAACAAAATATCTTTTAAAAAAACTTCATCCAAGAATATCACCAGAAATCAACCTAAATCTATTGCCCTGCTATTTTAAATATTCACTTTACTCTTTTTTGAAATTTGGGATAATATTGACTAGTGATAGTCCTGGAACATCTCCCTCATTCACCATGATCCCTCAAAGATCGCTGAGAACAGTTCTCCAATTACATTTTGCTCATTCTTTTAGTATAATGTCAAAGTGCCAAGTCAGGGGATTTGAATACACTAAGAAGAGCTTGGTGCTCTCTTACCACTTTCTCACTTATTTTGGGTTCCAATTGATTAGTAAATAATTTGTTCTGTATTTCTTCATATGAAAATAATTCATAGAGAAAAACAAAAGTACAATAGGAGATGAACAGTTTGGCTTTCATTCTCTTACTCATCTTCTTCTTTTCTTCCTCAAGGATGGCCTCTTACCCATCAGGAGAAGATCCAACGTACCATCACACCTATGTTTATCTATGCTTTCTGTCTACACCTGACAGGGGACCTTGGTCTTTCTTTTATCTTCAATATAGCTTTAAAAGATTTTTTAAAATTATTTTTAGTGTTTGTCAAAAGTTCTACTTCATATTGGTCTTTGAAATCCCTGGCACTATTTTTTAAAAACCATACAACACTTTGGTCTTCTTCCTTAGTTCCTGATCTTTGCCTCCATTTCTTTTTTTTTTAAATTTATTTATTTACTTTTAGTTTACAACATTCCGTTCCACAATCCCTTGAGTTTCAAATTTTTTCTCCCTCCCTTTCCTCCCCCCTCCTCCCCTACTTGGCAGCATGCAATCAAATATAGGATCAACAAATACCTTCGCATTAAACACTAGTCAAATTGTAAAGAAGGATTATAACCAATGGAGTGAACAACAAGAAAGAAAAAACAAAATAAAATAAAACAAAACAAAAAAAGAGAGAGAGCAAGTAGTTTGCTTCAATCTGCATTCAGACTCTGTAGTTTTTTCTCTGGATGTGGATATCCCTTTCCATCATGAGTCTTTTGTAGTTGTCTTCTAACCTTGTTTTACTGAGAGGAGACCAGTCTATCAAAGTTAGTCATCGCACATACAATGTATCTGTAATTGTGTACAAAGTTCTCCTGGTTCTGCTCTCCTCACTTAGATTCAGTTTATCTAAGTTTCTCCAGGTTATTATGAAGTTCATCTGCTCCTCATTTCTTATAACACAATAGTATTCCATTACATTCATATACCACAACTTGTTTAGCCATTCTCCGATTGATGGGCATCCTCTTGATTTCTGATTCTTTGCTACCACACAAAGAGCTGCTATAAATATTTTTGTACATATGGGTCCTTTTCCCACTTCTATGATCTCTTTGGGATACAGCCCTAGAAGTGGTATTGCTGGGTCAAAGGGTGTGCACTTTTTTATAACCCTTTGGTCATAGTTCCAGATTGCTCTCCAGAATGATTAGATAAGTTCACAACTCCACCAACAATGCATTAGTGTTCCAATTTTTCCATATCCTCACCGGCATTTATTATTTTCCTGTTTTGACATCTTAGGCAATCTGACAGGTGAGGTGTGGTACCTCGGAGTTATTTTGATTTGCATTTCTCTAATCAATAGTGATTTTGAGCATTTTTTCATGTGACTATAGATATTTTAATTTCTTCCTCTGAAAACTGCCTGTTCATGTCCTTTAACCATTTATCAATTGTGGAATGACTTGTATTCTTATAGATTTGACTCAGTTCTCTGTATATTTTTTAAATTTATCAGAGCCTTTATCAGAGACACTAGTTGTAAAAATTCTTTCCCAATTTTCCACTTCCCTCCTAATCTTGCTTACAATGACTTTATTTGTACAAAAACTTCTCAATTTAATGTAATCAAAATTATCCATTTTGCATTTCATAATGCTCTCTAGCTCTTGTTTGGTCACAAAATCTTCCCTTCTCCATAAATCTAACAGATAAACTATTCCTTGCTCTCCCAGATTTAGCCTCCATTTCTTATCCATGCTCAAATTGATTCATGATCTCAGAGATTTGACTTTGCTTGAATCATACAGATTGCAATTCATCAACATCTACCCATCCCATGTGACTCTTATACCCTCACCCATAAACTTATCATGAGGTCCACTTGATATGCTAGAGACTTTCCTTGCTTTCTCTTGACTGAGGGGAACCATGAAGCACTCTGGCAACCCATCTGCCATTCCTTATTTTTTCCACATGACTAGCCCAGCTTCTCTTCCTATCACAGAATTCCTTGATGATGTCTTTTACTACTGCTCCTCTTTGAAGTTCCTTAATGACTAAATGATACAGCCTGCTCACAACTACTATGAACGTCTCCACATAATATTAATTCTTTGAAACAGTTATATTTCATTTTTCATGATCTTTAAACATATCTTGCTCAGAACCAGACCTCCACATCACCTAACAGTCATTTTGAAACCAGGACATCTATACTCTAGTCAATCTTTTCATCCCTTTCTTTTTCTATAACCTTAGCCTCTGACTTTGGGTGGTACTAGATGGGCCTTTACCTTATCTTGCCCAGAACCAGGTGTCCACTTTAGTTCCTGGCTATTTCTAAATGTTCACTTACTCTCTCTCACTGGTTCTCTTTAAAGTATTCCTTTCTCCCATTAGAATGTAAGCTCCTAGAGTACAGTAGGGACTATTTTAATTGCTTATATTTCTATCTCCAGTGCTTAGCACAATTCCTAGCAAATAAGAAATGTTTTATCATCGTTGTTGTCATCATCATCATGATCTTCTACAGGGCAATGCAGCTAGAATGTAAAAATTAAAAAGATGGGTAATCTCTTTTTTAAAAAAATGAGAGACTTTTAAGACTTAAGTTAGTTGATGACTTACTCTCTGGTTTCTTGAGAAAGTTAAACCTTTTTCTTTTCAGAATCAACAGTGACTACCTCACCAGTATTTTCCTCTGAAGAGACTCCTATCTCACAAAAAGCCTCTGGAAATGAGGGCAAGATTTCTCTGCAACTTCCAATTCCCACGCCCAACTCCCAGATTTCATATCACAGAAGGAAAGGCAGGCCTAGCACAAGATTAAACATCTTGGAAAACAGTAACAGAGAGTAGGCACCAGAAACATAAACAATAGCTAAACAGCCTCAGGGTAGCAGAAGAGAATAGAAAGGAATGAATCCTTTCTCTAATAGAGACCTGCTTGTTTTGCAAATAGCTGACATTTCTGCAGGAGAAGGAGGCAGCATTTAAACTTACGCCACTGGAAGGCATTACATTACTATAGTGTAGTGTTTCTCAAGTTTATTTTTGTCTCAAGACCCTTGTGTACTCTTAAAAATTATCGAGGCCCCTCAAAGAGCTTTTGTTTATGTGAGTTATATATAGTTTTGACCTCCCGGATTCCCGGAAAAAGTCTTGGGAATTCTGGATCACACTTTGAGAGTTAACTGTTATAGTAAGAGTATTTATTTACTCATCCCCACCAAAACTGGTCACTATTTCCAAATGCAGATAACTTGACCTCCCTACACTCATTTTGTCATCTGTAAATAAGGAGCGTGATACTTGGATTGTCCTAGAGATAGTACCTTGCAATTTGTAAAATAAAAATTTGTAAAAAAAAAAAAAAATGTAAAAAAAGTTTGTAAAATTAAAAAAAAATTTTTTAAAGCAAAATAAATGTTGTTCAGTCATTTTGATGGGGTACAGGCTCTGGGAAACCCCTTGAACTCTGATTGAATCTTCCCATTTGATGAGGCATTTGCCTGAGGCCACAAGCCTTTCATTATAGCTAGGCTGAAATTTTTGTTACTCTTAACTTTGCCTAGCCCTCCATTGTCCAGCTACTTCCCACTCTTGATCCTATCAAAATATCTGTGCCCAAATATGTTACCCTTAAACTAGCCTAGCCCTCCATTGTCTGTCACCTCAGGGTAGCCTTCAGCTATTTCCCACCCTTAATCTCATTACTGGAGTCTGACCTCAGTCCCCTCAAGATCCAACTTAGACTCCTCCTTAAAACCCTCCCTAAACTCCTCCTCTAGACCACGTCTAGAACCCTCCCACAGTCTTTCTGTATATAAACTCCATCTTGCTTCCATGAGGTTGTTGAGAATTATCTAGCACAGACTCACTCTGTGTCAGATCATTCTGGCCTGCTTGTCAATACAAATTTCACATATACTTAGGCTCCTCAATAATCTACCCATTAAGGTGAATCTCTAATAAACTTTGTTTTACTTTGGCTGAGAGAAGACTTGAGTCAAATTCATTTGGCAGAACCTGGTGTGTTGATATTTTGGGGTCTTGAGCACCCCTAATCTGACTGTGTTGTCTTCCTCCCGTTCCATGCTTTGATCCTTTTTTCCCCAAAAAAAGTCATCTAAAGTTGGATTGCTGTACTTGCTTTGCTTCCTTTGCTTGCTCATGCTGCCACTCAATAACTTGACTTTTGAGGTTTTTGCCACAATAGATCTCTGCTTCCAGAGAGGAGAGCTTTGTCCCAAATTGCTGGGGTTTTCACAACTGCCAGAGCTATTAGTTGAGTGCCCTCTCTGATGCTTCCACAGACTCTGCTATCTGGTCACACACCCCAGGACCTCCACCCAAGACAGCAATACAGATCCAAGCAGGTTAAAGCAAGAGCAATTACCCCTCAGAATGGTTGCTATGTCCCCCTACAATCTGTAGGCCATGAGCTCTGAGGCAGCCACATGCAGGCAGCTGCATGGCTGCTGCACCTGAGTTGCTTCTACCTTCTGGCAGCAGAGGCTGGACTGCACTCTTAGTCCCCCTGTTCCCAAAGTCCACACTGACCTTTTACTTTGCCTTTTGTATTTATGGGTTGATAATTCTGGAAACAGCCACAGCTGCTGCTGATCCACTCTCCCAAAGTCCCTCCAGCCATGGCTGATTGGGGGCCTCCCTGGGAATAAAAATGTGGACTAACACAGGACTGGGCTCATGCCGCAATGGACCCTTCCTGCCAGCCTGTCAGCCTGCCAGCCTGCCAGCCTGTCTTCAATGGGAGATTTTTTTCTCTCTGTCACTTTGTGGGTTCTGTAGCTCTAAAGTTTGTTTAGAGTCATATTTTATAGGTATTTGAGGTGGTTATGGGGGGAGCTCATGGAGTTTTCCTGCTTCTATGCCACCACCTTGGCTCCTCCCCATGGCATTTCTTGACAAATATACTAGAGTGGTTTGCCATTTCCTTCTCTAGTGGATTAAGACAAACAGAGGTTAAGTGACTTACCAGGGTCACACAGCTAGTAAGTATCTGCAGCTGGATTTGAACTCAGGTCTTCCTGACTTCAGATCCACTGAGCCATCTAGATGTCCCTATACTATATTAAGCTATAAAATGTTGCATCATATTATGTCATATATTATACTGTACCATATTGTATTATGCCACATTATATTATACTACATGCTATATTGCATTATAGTATACTGTATTATATTATTAATACTGTATTGTACCATGCTATATAAAAATATACTACATTGTATCATATATATTTTACTATGCCAAATAATACTATACTATATTGTATTGTATCATATGATACTAAACTATATTGCATTATACTATGCCAAACCATATTATAACATATTTATGCTGCATTATACTGTACTGTGTCATGTATACCAAACTACTATTATATTTGATACACAATATTGTTTTATGCTATACCATAGCATAATATTTTTATTTATGTTTCATATTGTATATTCCTATATTATATATTATATTTTCTATATCATATCATATCACATTGCATTCTATTCTGGTTTTTTTGCTATTCAGGATGTCGAACTTTTCAGTAGGAATAATGCTGGAACCAAAATAAGATATAATTGAGAAATGTTTAAGAAAATAAAACAAATATAATATAATAAGATATAGATTATGTTAATTTGTAGTTTTAAAACATTGTATTTTATTGTATTGCATTGCTATGTCATGTTATGTCTGTCATACGTCACATTATATTACTGTTTTCATATAGTATAATGTTGCATAGTATAACACAGTATAGTATAATATTATCTTGTATTATTACTATAATCATCAAAAACTTTTCACTTCTTCCACATACTTGTACTGAGGAACTTTTTCTACCAGTATAGATTTATACACCCTCTGAAATTTAGAGTGGTGGGGATAAGGGGAGAGGGAAAGAGAGCTGAGAGTATAAGGGATTGGACCTGGATTCACACCTGGCAGAGCTGGAGGCTGAATTGGGTTTACCTGACTCCAGGACCAGTTCTCTAACCACTATACCATGCTGTCTCTCAGGAAACATGATATTTTGAGGAGGAGGATAGAGCTAACACCTAGAAGGATCAGAAAAGGCTCTCTGGAAGAAGTGGCACATGAGCTGAGCCTTAAAGGAAGCCAGAGATTCTAATTGGAAGATGTGGAGTATATCCCAGGAATGGGGGACAATGTGTGAAAAGGAATAGCAGAGGCAGGAGATGGAGAGTTCAGTTTAGGGCACAAGTAAGGGCAGTTTGGCTAGAAGATAGTGTGAGAAGGAAAGAAAATGAAATAAACCTGGAAAGGTAGGTTAGAACCAGGGTGTCATGAGCTTTAAATGCCAGACTGAGGTGATTGTATTCTTATCTTAAAGTGACTGAGAGCCCATGAAAGTCTCTGAGCAAGGGAGCAACATGGTGAGATTTGAGTTCTAACAAGACTATTTTGGCAGTTTGGTGAAGTATAGAATGGAGAGGGGAGAGACTTGAAAAAAGAGATATTCTTTGTTGTTATCACTGGTCAAATGTCTTTGCATCTAAGTTTGCATGGTGCTTTAGGTTCTAATTCAGCAGTTCTCAACCTGTGGGTTGCGACCCCGCTGGGGGTCAAACAACCCTTTCACAGGGGTCACCTAAGACCATTGGAAAACACATATTTCCAATGGTCTTAGGAACCAAGACACTGCTCATCTATCTGTCTCCAGGTGGGTCCCCCCATATGCAGATACATCCACATACGAGTATCAAAGGGTTGCGGCATTAAGAAGGTTGAGAACCACTGTTCTAATTGATTAATTGATTCATTAGAATAACAGCATGGTAAGCTATATCCAGCATCTTGTTTGCCAGCTGTGTCTTAGCTGAACGTGATCTAATTAGCCATCTCTTAGTTACCTCTCACTTGCACTCCTGAGTGGTTTCTTCATGTCTTCAATAAATAAAGACCATCACGATCATTGTTGTTGTTGTACAGTTGTTTCATTCATGTCCAACTCTTTGTGACCCCGTTTGGAGTTTTCTTGGCAGAGATACTAGAGTGCTTTGCCATTTCCTTCTCCAGCTCATTTTAGAGATGAGGAAACTGAAGCAAAGAGGGTTAAGTGACTTGCCCAGGATCGCTCAGGTACTAAGTGTCTGAGGTCAAACTTGAACTCAGAAAGACAAGTCTTTCTGACTTCTGGCCCAGCATTCTATTCCCTGAGCCACCTAGCTGTCTTGTGATAATATCTCAGTTTAATTATTTCACTCCCCGTTGTAGGAACCAGAGGTTTTGTTACTTAGGGTACCCTTCTTAAAATGTAACCTATTCTAAATATAGGTCAATACTTAATGTTAACTGGTCACTTGAAAAATCCTTTACTCTAAAAATCTTTTACTTGTTATTGCTACCTTAAAATCTGCTCCTCTCTGATAGCATTCTCTAATACAGCTCCTCATTTCTAATTGACCCTTATTCACTAATTAATTTCCAGTTCCAGGACACTTTTCCATGTCTGAGTAACTAAATGCTCTGGAAGGATACTTTCCCACGGAAGACAAATTGCCTCATTTTGTCTAGACGTAGTCTCTGAATTACAGCTTTCCCAGGTATTAGATAATTTAATTACAGAGGGTTAGTGTGGCATAGAGCACAAGTCAAACTCAAAGAGAAATAAGACCACTAAATCATACATAAGGATCCCTTTAGCCCCATACTGACTTGGAAAACCATACATTAATATTTGATATGTTCTGTTTTATAAATAGAGAGATGAACTTAGAGCTAGGTAGATGAGTTCAAGTCTCACCTTGGACATCTATTTGCTACATGAGCCTATGAAGATCTAGATTTATATCCTGTCTCTGTCACATTCTGCTTGTGTGACCACGGTCAAATCACTTCATCTCAGTGACTTGGTAACTCTGAAACTGTAAGCTACACATGAGGTGATGATTTCCACTGATAGAAGAACTTTCGTTCTACAAGTTCTTTGTCCTTATGAAATCATATGAAATTGAAATCAGAACATATGAGTATTATGTTTTACTTTAATAACTCACAAATCTGTGATTTCACCACTACAGCTATTCCTTAAAGCTCATGACTCCTCCACAACTTAGTAAATGGTCCTTGAGAGTTGTTAGGGCTGAACAATTTATCCTGGTATTGTAAAACAGGGGCCAAGCTCTGCGAATTTGATTAGACAGGCCTTAGGACAAGTCTTCAAAGTGTTTGTGGCCAGCTAGGTGGCTCAGAGGAGAGAGGGCCAGGCCTGGGGTCAAGAAGACCTGAGTTAAACATCCTGCCTCAGACACTTAGTAGCTGTGTAACCCTAGGCAAGTCTGTAACCTTTGTTTGCCTCAGTTTCCTCATCTGTTAAATGTTCGGGAGAAGGAAATAGCAAACCACTCCAGTATCTTTGCCAAGAAAACCCCAAATAGGGTCACAAAGAATTGGACATGACTGAAACAATTGAACATCCTCATCATCATCATCTTCGGACAACAGACAACATAAACATGGCACCAGTATTCAATTTCTTCCTAACTCGGTCAAATATGTCAGAGCTTAGAACTATTGGCAAAGCCTTTTAGAACCTGGGGTTACAATGATAAGGAAACAGAGGACTTAGAAGAACATGTCATAATCTTAATGAATGTGTTGCATTTTAATTTTCTTCTCATAATGCAACCACTTTATTATCCTGCTATGGGGCATGAGACCTAAATCTGACTCAGAGGCAAACCATATTCCATCAGATTCTTACTGTTATAGTTCAGGGACATGGTTTGATCCACCATATAGTTGTTGAATAGATTGATTTCAGTCAACAAGCATTTATTAAGCTTTTACTCCTTGCTAAACACTGTGCTAATCTGGGGAATATGAAAACAGTGGGTCGCTTGAGTTCACATTTTAATGAAATTCAAAGTCCTTACAATTATGAGTTTAGTGATGAGTTTTTTATTGTCTTATTTTACTCAAGAAAGTTTTACAAAGTTGGTAAGAATAATTGACATAGAAAGATACATCTATACAATTTTCCAAGAATGCCTGAGGACAAAAAATCTAAACCATAGCTAGAAGTGGTTATATATAGACTGTGGGTACACTTATTAGTATAGATTTTCCCTTGACACATGGAAAGATACAAGAAATGACACAGGATCTCAGAGATGCCACCATCATCATCCTCACAAGGGAAGGTAAGAAAGTAAACTGTGACAGTTACCAGGTAACAGCTAAATCCTTGCTTGTGGACTTTTTATGCCTTTTCTAGATGGCATTTTGAGGATTTCTTAAACTTGGTTTTGATTCTCAAATTCTTCTTGCTTCTTAAAAGTTGCTTTCTGACCCCTTCCCTCAAGTCTGGTTTTTTGATGACATCTATCTTTCTGTGATTTCTCCTGAAACTATCTGATTATTGAAATAGAAATTTCAGATACATTTTCAAATTACATTACATTTATTTTAGATAGCAGTTGCCCTTTTGAAGTTAGCAAGACTAGGAAATTTTCAATTCCTTATGTCCTTGCTTTTCTTCCTTTGCTTTCTATAACCCTGCTACTTCAGATGTTATTCATAGTATTCCAGTATCTATCATGGTATTTAGTAAATATTTGCTAATGACTGATTGATTGACAGTTCTTTAGAGTTCGCATGTCTGGGCATCTGGCACCAATAGGGATATAAAGCTAAGGGAAAGATAAATAAGAAGGGCTGAAGCATTTTCAAGAAAATTTCCACAAATTTGCCAAGAAAACCCCAAATGGGGTCACAAAGAGTTGGACATGACTGAAACAACTGAACATCATCATCATCACCATCATCATCTTCAGACAACAGACAACATAAACATGGCCCCAGTACTCAATTTCTTCCTAACTTGGTCAACTATGACAGAGCTTGGAACTATGAAACTAAGCCTGAAAGACTCTTTAGTTTAAGTCATCCTTTTCAAGCATTAGTACCTTTTCTTAAAGTGCCTCCTTAGATCCAAAAGCAGCTTATGGGTGCATGTACTGTCTCAGACTGTGTTGGCTGATTTCTCCATATAGCTCAAACCCTGATGTTAATCTTTTGGGGGAAGAAGAAACTCTAGGAGTTGGAAGGAAAAATAGTCTTTTAGCTTCATTCTATTAGGAATCAAGAAACTCAGGGTTCTAGTTCCGTTTCCAACATTCATTAGCTATGTGAACTTGAGAAAAATAATTTACTCTTTCTGGTCTTCATATGCCTCAACCTTACATTTTGTCACATTGGTAGATCCATTATTTCATGGGTGTGAGAATTCTCACTATCAATTCAAGTTCTAATCCCTCCATGTTTTTCCATCCTATATGATTTACTAAAAGCACTTATAAAAAATGGTCTAGTATGTTTTTTTCCATGAGTCCTTCATAGAGTATATGCCTAAGGAACTAGAGGTCTTTCCCTGGTTCTTTCATATGTTATCTCTACATCACTCTGAAGCTTTTGCTCAGAAAAATTCATTTTCTGGCTGCCTGGCACAATACATGAAGAAATATATAAGATATACAAATACATATATCACACATATATATCTAATTCTATTTAACAAACCTGTATTAAGTGAATGAATGAAACATTTTAATATTATTTAATATTAAACCCTTACTATGTGCTAGGTGCTGGAGATAAAAAGATAAAACCAGAACAGATCCTTAATGGCAAAAGACATTATACAACCAAATGGATACAGTCTGATTTTAAATGTTGGAGATGAGTTACATGTTGATAGGCTTTTTTGCTTTGGTATTGACATGGGACACAATAGAAATTATACCAATCTGCATGTCAGGAAACAGACTAACAATATAGCCTGGAAATATAAGATAGTAATACCTGAAAATACTTGAAATTTGGCTCAAAGACAAAATATTTCTGCTTTTTCATGAGTTATAGAGAATGCATACACAAGGACAGGAAATTTTGACAAAGTATCTCACTGTGAAAAAATATCTTCTTCAAAGACTGCCCAGTCCTTAAATTTTTATTTTTGGAATCAACTGAGGTTAAGTGATCTATCCAGGGTCACAGCTAGTAAGTGTCTAAAGCCAGATTTGTACTCAGGTCCTCCTGATTCCATGACTGTACACTGCTCTATACACTGCACCACTTAGCTGCCCCAGTCCTTAAATTTTTAAATACATTTTTCTTTTCTTACAAAATACCCCATCACTTTTCTGGTGACTTTAATATGGTTGTGATTATTTGAGCTCTCTAGCCCTTCAAATATGGAAGTATAACTAGTATGATATAATTAATGATTGAGAGAAATGATTATTAAATCCAGGGTTTTTTCCCTTCCTATTTTCTCATTCTCTACTGATTCAAGTCAATACCTGAAGGACATTACTGACAATGAGATGGGAATAATTTTATCCTCAGTCTTATTCAGACCACACCCAAATTAAAAAGCCTACAGTATTCAAGTAGATCCTTTGTCTAGATTACCTGAGGCTGGAGGTGGTCTGGGAGAGAGAGAGTGAATAGAGTCCCTCTGCCCTTCATTAGAATAGGTCTACCTCTCATTATAATATACATTTTTCTCATTAATCATTAACCAATCATTGCCATCCTTTAGAAACCCACTCTTCCAAGGGCACATAAGCATCGAGCGGGTGTCATGTTGGATCTTTGGCATTCAAGAGTGCCACTAACTCCTTTTATTAATTATCTGTTAGAATAGCTAATAAAATGATTACTCAGAAATTATGTCTCTCAAACTTTTTATACATCACATATTGAGATCAAGAAATTCACTGAAGTAACAAGCAACTCTCTTTTATAAATTTTATGTATTTTATTTTTAATTTATTAAATAAACATTTCTATAACATAGTAGAATTTTTTAAAAGATGGTGGCACATGGAGCCACAAAATCTATTATGTACAACTTGCTATTGTCTTTAAATTATGTAATAAAGTTATGTAACTTTTTTCCCTTTTTTTCTTCCCTAACCCTACTCCTGCTCTAGAGACGGCTTCCATTAGACACAAATGTGTGTGTGTTTATATATACATATATGTGTGTGCATATATATATATATGTAAAATCATATATACATAAATATATATGTAAAATCATACTTATATTTTTTAGTTCTTTCTCTGGACGCAAATAGTGACTTCCTTTATAGTTAATCTGGGTATTTATAATAGTCAAAATGACTTAGTTGCTCAAAGTTGTTCTTAAAATAATATTGCTACTGCTGTATACAACATTCTCTTGGTTCTGCTCATTTTATTCTTTATCATTCTGTGCAAGTTTACCTATGTTTTGTTTTGTTTTTTATTAATTCAACAAGTTCATCATTTCTTATAGCACAGTCATATTCTATCACAATCATATAACACAACTTGTTCAGCCACTCCCCACTCCTCTTCCACAACTTCACAACAACTTGTTCTCTCCTTGAAGTAAAAGAGGTAAGAGTCAGGCTTACCAAGATGAATGTCTAAAATGTTGCCCCTTCTACCTACATGTACTTACGGGTACATGGTGTAGCGGGGTCAAATTCAGGATTTTGTTCCAATCAGTAACTTTTCAGTTATGTCTGACTCTTCATGATCCATTAGCAATTTTCTTGGCAAAGATACTGGGTTGGTTTTGCCATTTCCTTCTTGAGTTCATTCTAGAGATGAGGAAACTGAGACAAATGGTGTTAAGTGATAATAGCAAATAACAGGATTATAAGAAGGAAGCTTAATGGAGGGGAATGACATCATTTGAGCTGTGTTCCAAAAGAAGAGCAAAAATACTCTGCCCTGCTGGGAGTAGGCCAACTTCCCAAGTGCCAGGAAATCCAGATGGTTAAGCAGGAGTCAAGAAATGGAGTTTGGAACAATGATCTATTGGTGTAGGTTGACTGTGGGGGCTGATAGAACCATAAATGTAGTTTTAGAAGAACTTTAGTAGCCATCTAATCCATTCCTCTAATTTTTCAAAGAGTTAAGTGAGTTGCTGAAGGTCATACAGGTAATGTCAAGATTTGAACTTCAGTCCTGTAACACAAGAAGAAAAAGGAGAGTTAACATTGTGGAGGAAACAGCCCAGGGTCCAAAGAAGGACAGTTTGTTCTGGGCTCTTAAATTGCTATGCCTTGTTGTATTTTACAGCAATAACATGCAAATTAAGACTGGTTCCAATCAGCCAGCCAAGGAAATTGACAAACCCAGCACTTGATTTACTGTTTTGTTGATTCTCTAGACTTAAAAAAGTAATGGAAAAAATGTTAATGATGCAGATTAAACTTAAAAGTGTTTTATGCATACATTTCTTTTGGAGAGTTAGTTTTAAATATTTACCAGTACACCCCTTTGTGCAATCCTTGCTACCTCTAAGTCTAATGCTCAGAGGCATCACACTTGCCAAGGTCTTGGACAAATATGTTCACCCACATTGTGTTGTGCTGTTATTCATCCTTCTTAGTTGAAGAAGATCAATGATATCACAATGTTGAGATCAAGGTACAGTGTATCTGACTATGTTTGATCAGTCCAGTGTAAGCTTGGAAGGCTCTACCGCAGACTGGGTACAACTGTTTGGGATGGAGCTGTCTCTAGATTTGTATATCTCATGTTTCCTTTCTGCTACTATGACTCTGCTTTGCTCATAGAGCAGTGTTTTCTTTGATTCAGGCATGCCATACTGGGCAGTCTTGTGCTAATGTCTCTCATGTCTCATAATTGACACTAAAGTTCTTCAGAAAGATCTTGAGAGTGTCCTTGTCCACTTCTTTTGACCTCTCTGTGAGCACTTGTCTATGTGAATTCTCTGTAAAATTGTTTTTTAGGTAAATATATGTTTGGCATCTGAGCTACTTGGCCAACCTATTGGAGTTGTACTCCCTGCAGTAGAGTTTGAATGTCTGGCAGCTCTGGTACCTTTATTCCACCAGGTGATCTTCAGAATCTTCCTAGGTTTTTTGGCATGGTGCTGGTAGACTGTCGAGTTTTCACAGGCATACAATGAGATCAGCACAACAGCTCTGTAGATCTTCATTTTGGTAGGCAATCTAATACCTCTTTTTCTTCTACGCTTTCCTTCAGAGCCTCCCAAACACTAAGATAGCTCTGGAAATGCATGTGACAACCTCCTCATTTATGTATATATCCCTGAAAAGTATATTGCCAAGGTAATAATCCACAGCCTTCAGAATTTCACCATTTGCTATAGCAGATGGTTTCACATATAGATAGTGTGGTGCTGGCTGGTGGAGAACCTGTTTTCTTGGTGTTAATTGACAGTTCAAAATGAGCACAAGTGTCAGAGAGTTGACCCATACTCTGTTGCATCTCAGCCTCAGAACCTGCTTTGAGTGCACAATCATCTACGGACAAAAAGTGAAGCACCAAACTCTCCCTAAACTTTAGTCTTGTCTTGTAGCCTTTTCAAGTTAAATAGTTTATTAACTTCAGTATAATAACTGACCTTGTTGCCATTTGTTGAAGGCATGTGACACCCACATTGTGGAATGAATGAAAAAACATTTTTCCAGTGCCTGAGATTCAATGATACTGTGTGTGTATGTGTCTCTGTGTGCATGTGTGCATTCGTGTGTGTGTCCAAGATATTTTCTCTCTCCATTCGTCAGTCTCTGTGATTTAAGGAAAATTAAGTGCATTCACTATTGACCAAACTATAGCATGGTTTTTCAAAATCTAAGAATCTCCCTGAGAAGCAGGTTTTTGAATTTAGGGTCCAGAGCTTCTATACTTCTTAAATCATAACTGGAAAAGGATTAATGCAATCAGGCAATCTGACATATGGATTGAATTCTTGTGAAATTTCCATCATCTAATTAGAAACATTATATTAATACTGAATCATAACTGCATATACATGCATTTTCAGAAGAAGGTCTGTGTTTCATAAATAAAATGGAAATCAATTATATATGGCACTCCTGACTTCCATTTACTGACTGTATATATTTAGAAGACTAATAAAACTTATTACTTCCATCTTCTGAAGACAGGGGCCACGTCATGAATATTTTAGTATCTAACAAAACTCTTAGCACAATATCCTGAACCTCACAAACACTAAATTTCTCAGTAAATACTTGCTAAATAATGAATAAATGAACTTTTTAAATGATCGCAACCAATTAAAGCCAGTTTAGCATACTTCCAATGCAATGTTTGCCAAATTACCTGTGAAACAAGATTTGTGAAATTTCCATGACACCAATATACTAATTAAAATATTTCTTCCTACTTCACATAGCTCTGGTGTTTGTGAGCAGCAAATCTGACCCTCAGCCCAGATATTTAGAACGGTTCCCAAAAATTCTTTTCCTCTGCTACCAGTTTTAATCATGTGAGCCAGTGAAAACCAGTTTTACTAGCAATGACCTCAGTCCCAAGGATGCCTGCATGCTAGAGTTTAGCTGACCTGGATCCATGTCATTCTCTTTATCCCCTAGACATTTCATTTGCTTGCTGGGGCAAAGTTAGAATTTAGTTTCCTGACTCTCTGTCTTTGCAACAACACTGGGTAGTAGATATGATCATTATCCCTGTTTTACAGAAGAGGAAAGTGGCGCAGACAGTAGTCAAGTGACTTGCCCAGGGTCACATAGCCAGTAAGTATCTAAGGCCAGATTTGAATTTAGGCATTCCTGATTCCAGGTCCAGTGTTTTATCCACTGTACCATCTATCTGCTTCATGGGTGACAGGGCAGTTTCCTGTTAGTGTTAAATTAGTTTTTTGACTAAAAGTCTCTATAAATTTAATCCCTGAGTGACTTTGATCTCAGACCAGAGTGTTCATCCTGCTGCACACTCAAAGTAGAGTACAAAACCAGGAGAAGGTACCACCCACCTGGGTTATTCCCCGTTGGCATCTGTTCTTCTGTGATTATATTCCCTGTTTGGCAGCATTACTCAACAAACAGTTCCTTACCCTTTTGCCCTGAAGATAATTATTGTTTTATATCATTTAAGATCTGGTCCTACCAAACTCCCCTCATTCCTGCTTCCCTCCTCCCACCTCAACATTTCCCAAGATCTTCTTTATCTTTTGTTCCTCCATATAATTTTAAAAATTATTTTCTAATAGACTTTACAAAGTTCTTTATATATTTGAGATGAGACCTTTATCTGAAAAACTATCTATAAAATTTTTGCCCATCAATTAGAAAATGGCTGAACAAGTTATGTTAGACGATAATACTGGAATACTACCGTACTATAAGAAATGATGAGCTTTTAGATGAGATTTTATGAAATTTTAGAAAAACATGGATAAATTTGCATAAAATAATGAAATTAAATGAGCAGAACCAAGAAAACATTGCATATGGTAACAGCAATATTGTTTTAAGAACTTTGATCATAGGAGTCTTATCAGAAACATTTCCCACATTTCTTCACTACAAATAATATAGATCTGGGTTATAGACAAATACTTATTATCTTGCTATGGAAGAGTTCCTTCATTCCTGTGTGTTTTATTATTATTGAAATAAGTTAATATGGTATTTAGTCAAAGGTATTTTCATGATGATATAATCATGTAATTTTAACTTGATTTATTATGCTAATTGTTTTCCTAATGTTGATTCAACCTTACATTCCTGTTGTCAATACAATTTAGTCAGAATCACTTTGGGAATATCTTGCTGAAATGTCTTTGTGGAAATTTTTTTTTTTTATGTATTTGTATCAATGTTCATTAAGGTCTACAATTCTTTTTTTTGTCTGTGTTATCTCTCTCTGGTTTGGATCAGGACCATGCTTATCACATAGAAAACTTTTGATAGAGTGACATTTTATCTATTTTTAAAAACAGCTAACTGTAGCACTGTAATTATTTGTTCTGGAATTCATTTGTAAATATTTCTATCCATATTTTCTCCCTGTGGGAATTCTTTCAATTTCTCTTTATCTTTCTACTTCCAACTTCTGAAGGGCATGTTTGAATGGGAGAAAGGGAAGGAAAATAAGAAGGTTCTGAACTGAAGAAAGAGTAGGAATTATGAAGATGATTTGGAGGCTTTTTAAAGTGATGGACCTAAGAAGGAAGAAGAGGATGAGGAGATAGAAAAGGAAAGGAAATTAAGCTATAGGAGACAGAAGGAAAAGGAGGCAGTAGTTGCTAAGGCAAAGTAACTAATGGAAAGAAAGTAAAACAATTGATGTAGCAAGGACATAGATCTAGAGCTGGGAGAGGCCTCAGAGACCATCCAATCTAGCCTCTTCATTTTAGATATGAGGAAACTGAGTCTGAGGGAGGTTATGTAGCTTGTTCAAGTTAACACAGGTAGTAAAGATCAGAAGCACATGTTACTGCATAATATTCCCCTTCACACTATCTGTTTCTACCAAATTGTACTACTAGGTATTTTTTGATGTCCTACAACGTCCTACATCAGTATATTTGCCCATGCCTAGAACATAATTCTTCCACATTTTGCTTCCAAATTTTTGCTCAGTTTAAGTGACATGTCATCCATGAAGACTTCTTTCCTTCTTCTTCTTTTAATTGTCTTAGACTACTTTGTCTGAGCCTTACTAGCCCTTATTACATTTTGCATTGGATCATGTCCTCCTCTTCTCCCGCCTAACTTTCTCACACTATATGTCTGCATCTCTCCTTTGCCTTTATTACATTTTGCCTTGGATCATATTTACTTAGTATGTTCATGGAATCATCACATAGAGCTGAAAGGGACCTCAGAGGTCATCTATCCAAAGTTCTCACTTTCTAGTTGAGGAAGTTGAGTGCCAGAAAGGTTAAAAGACCTAATGAAAGTTCTACAAAGAGCGAGCAGGATTCAGAAGCAGGATTTCAAGCCAGTTCCTTTGATTCTAGAATCAGCGTTCTTTCCATAGGACAGAGAACTTGAAGGGACTTTGCAGATAATCTAATCCAGTCCTCTTATTTTATAAATGTAGAACGGGAAGTCTAGAGGAGTGACATCAAGTCAATAAGCATCTATTGAATTCTTACTGTGTGCCAGACACTGCACTAAATGCTGGAGATTTTATATATAGTTATATAGGTACATACACACACATATACATAGATGTATGCATGCATGTATTATATACACAACACACATATATATGCACATATGTTTATATGCATGCATGTATATGTGTATGTATATATACATACATATAAGTATGTATAGGTAAAATGCCATCTGCATGAGAGACAAACAAGATTAATGCAGGATAAATTGGAGATGATAGGAAGAAGGTACCAGCATTAAGGGGGATCAGGGAATACTTTTTGTAGAAGTTGGAATTTTACTTGGGACTTGAAGGATGCCCAGGAAGTAGAGATGAAAAAGGAGAGAATTCCAGGCAGGGAAGATAGCCAGGGAAAATGCCTAGAAATAAGAGTTGAAGTCTGTTTGCAAGGAACAAGGAAGCCAACATGGCTAGCTTGTAGAATACATGTAGGAAGAGGATGCAAAGTAAGGTGTAAGAAGACTGGAAAGGTGTAAAGTGAGCTCTGAATGCCAAAGAGATGATTTATAATTTAATCCTAAAGGTAATCCTAGAGTTTATTGAATGATGTGTGTACGTGTGTGTGTGTGTGTGTGTGTGTGTGTGTGTGTGTGTGTGTGGCAGGACCATAACTATACTTTAAGATCATTTTGACAGCTAAGTAGAGAATGGACTGGAGTGGGGAGAGACCTGTGACAGGGAAACAAACCAGTAGGCTATTGCAACAGTCTAGGAATGAAGTAATGAGAGTCTGGGCCAGAATGGTGGCTGAATCAGAGGAGAGGAGGGGGTGTTGTGAGAGATGTTAGAAAAATAAGAGCAACAGGATTTGGCAATAGATTGGATATGGGGCATGAGGGGAGGAGGAGGAGGAGGAGGAGGATGACATCTAGATTATGACCCTGGGCAACTGGGAGGATGGCAGTGCCTTTGATGGAGGTGGTACCCAATAATAGGAAAGTTAGGAAGATGGGAGGCTTTGGAAGGAAAGATAAGGAATCCAGTTTTGGACATGTTGAGTATAGGATGTCTATCCACTTTGGGATCTCCAATAAGCAATTGGAAATTCAAATCTAAAGGTTAGAAGATGAAATTCTTTGTCCTTCATAATTAAAGAGGACCATGACATTGGGAAGGTGATGCCACGACTTGCAAGTAAATTGGATTTAAGTGAAGCAGGGCTGTGCAAAATCACCAGCCTCACTTTCTCCTCAAGAGCCATCTGGGTCCAGTGGGAAGACATAGTTCAGAATGACTGGAGATGGCCTGGATGCATTGGAAGACCTGGTTAGGAGGTAAGTTAGAGCTGAATAAGTAGATCTAAGAATCTTTAGCATAGAGATGCTAATTGAACCCATGGAAGTTGATGAGATCATCAAATGAAATAATATTGTTGGAGAAGAGAACAGGACCCACAACAGAACCTTGGAAAATACCCACAGTTAGTGGACATGATGTGGATGCTCCAACAAAGGAGACTCAGGAAGAGCTCTCGTCCAGAGAGCAGAACCAAGAGACAATAGTGTTTTTAAAAATAGAGAAAATATAGTATCAAGGAAAAGAGGGTGATTGATAGTGTCAAAGGCTGCAGAGAGGTCAAGAAAGATGAGGGTTGAGAAAAGACCATTAGATTTGACAATCAAGCTAGTAATTTTGGAGAGAGCAATTTCAATTGAATCATGAGATTGGAAGCTAGAGTATAGAACAAAGGTGGGGAACCTACAGCTTCCAGGCCACATGTGGCTTTCTAGGTCCTTGGGTGTGGCCTTTTGACTGAGTCCAAGTTTTACAGAACAAATCCTTTTGTTAAGGGGATTTGTTCAGTGAAGTTTGGATTCCATCAAACTGCCACACTTGAGGACCTAGAGGGTCACATGTGGCTTCAAGGCCACAAGTTCCCCACCCCTGGTGTAGAGAGTTAAAAAGAGAAAGGGGGAAATGAAATGGATATTTATTATAGCTGACCTTTTCAAGAATTTTACCTATGAAAGGTAAGAGAGGTGAAGTATAATAGCTCTTGAAGATGGATGAATCAAGTGAGAATTTTGTGAGGATGAGGGAAGACATAGATATGTTTGTAGGCAGTAGCAAAGTACCCAGCTGTTAGGGAAAGCTTGAAGATTTGTAAAAAGAACAGGAAATTCTGGAGGGGGAAATTGCTGGAGAAGATGGGATGGAATGGGGTCACTGGTGCAGACAGAGTAGTTTGCCTTGGCAAAAAGAAAGGCCAACTCTTCACGTGAGACAAGGGTGAAGAAGTAGATACTGGCATAAAGCACCTGAGCAATAGATCTGTCTAAGGTCTTGCAGATGGTAAATAGAAGAGCTGGGAGGGACAGATCCACTACATGTTGTAAACTTCCTAATTGATTATAAACTTCTCAAGAAAAGGGAAGTTTCCTGTGTCACTTTTCATTTTTATATCCCTGAACCTAAAAAGTTTCTTGCACATTGTGGAGCTTAATAAATATTTGTCTAACTGTAAACTAGAAGAATTTAGGAGACATGCAACTTGGAAGTGAGCCACAATCCAAATATTGCTTCTTTTCCTTCCCTTAGTCTTTCTTTAAATGTTCTCTCATTAGAAGACTGGAAGAGAAAGATTTTCGTATCCTAAACAAATGATTTCTCAAAGGAGGGATTTCTCCTAACCTAGACTAATCAAAACTGACTCCTAAAAGGAATGGATATCTTAACCTAACAATGTACTTAATAAGATACTTGCTATTTCATGTTGTTGAATCATTTCAGGTGGAAAATATTAAGTATAGTGTGAAGAGTCCTGGCTTTGCAGTCAGGAGATTTGGAATGACATCCTGGCTCTGTCACTTAATAGATATGTGGCCTTGGGCCAATTGCTTAATGAGATAATGGATGTGACATGCTTAAAGCTATATAAAACTGCAAGATGTATTGTTAGAGTTATTGTTATTGATTAGTCATTTACTTAGGAATCACAAGGAACTAATAAGTGGCATGGCTAAGTGGATAGAAAACTGCCCACAAAGATCTGGGTTCCAGTCTTGCCTCTGGCACACATTGGTTATGTGATTTAGGCAAGTCTCTTAACTCCTCAATATTATAATCTAGGCAACTTTAAGACCACAAGATATTCAGAAGATGCTATTGAGTTGATAGAAGAACTCTCTTTACCTCAGTTCCTTATATCAACAAAACCATGGTGTCCTTATAGAATGACACAAAAGAGTTAGAGCTCTTATAATATTGAAACTAAAGTTTCTTTTCCTTTAATTCATATGCTTTGCTGAAACTACCAGGTTTTCTTGAAATTACAATTAGCAGTAATTTCCGACAGCACAACTTTTAATGTTTTGTTTCGTTTTGTTTTGCTATACAACATTATTCAGTGTTAGAGCAATTTGTCTCAGGACCCACCCAAAGAGTTTATTACCGCAATTCTAAAAGTACCTGGTCACATTTAATTCAATTTAGTCACCAAATATTTATTAAATCCCTACTGTGCACAGAACACGGGGAAGAAAATGACAATATCATCTCATAGTCACGTGGAATTTTGAGGTTTGGGGCCTATTTTTTATAACAATAAACTTTTGAGGGAGTAATACAAATATTATTATCCTAAGGTTACCCAGGAAGTAAAGGAAAATGAGTCTGGAAAAGGTTAAGTGACTTACTGGAAGTCACATACCTAATAAGTGTCAGAATTAGAGGCCAAACATTGATCCCCTGACTCGAGAGAGGGGAAAACAACTCTTTTCACACCTTTGAGATGAGAGTTTAGTTAAGTCATCATCCTTCTAGCTTCATGGAATTTAAAAGTCTAGTAGGGGAAATGACAAATGTATACATATGGTACCTCCCATACAATATGGTCTCCCAAGAAAAGCATGAAGTTTGAGTATTTGTGTGTGCTGGTTTTACATTTTGAATAGGGACCATGTCATAAGTCTTTTGTACTCCACTCACGTGATAGACCTTCAATAAGCACTTGGAGAATTGAATTTATGGCTAATTTTAATCTATCCTTAATCACATTCTAAAATATATCACATTTGTCTTCTGACACCAGGAAGGAAAACATCCCTTAACTGGAAGGTTGGGCAGGCAAATTTTGTGATCTACATCATCAGCAGATGAGGCCACCTTCTTGTTTTCTTTGCCGTGGTTCTGGAATCACTTCCTGTCATGGTTTGGACCACGTCTGATGTTTCTAAGGGCTTCCTGTTTGTCTCTCCTCAGTGAATTAGAACTTGAGGTGGCGTTTACCTTTAAAGGAGAGGAGGCATTTTTATAAGACGGAAGCTGGAGTGGTTCTTACTTCCTTTCAGTGAGTCATGTTGCCTGTATTGAGATGATTTGGATAGAGTCCACTTTGCTTGTGTTATTGATTGAGAAGAGACCTAATTTACTGCTATACTTAGTGTTTCTTATGTTGTTTAGATAGTCTCTGCCATCAGGTTTAACTCTTTTGGCAAGACTTCTCCAATATCCAGGCTTGAATTTAATTCCTCAGTATTCTCTGTAGGGCATAGGGGGGAGTCAGTCACATTTAATTAAATTTCCTACCTTCCTGCTCTGCAGATTAAAATCTTCCACCTGAAGGCAGTCAAATCAATTTGCCATTGTCATGGCAAAGTTCTTTTTTTTTTTTTTCCTGTGTGGGTGAAGAATTGATAAAGATAGAGAACATAGCAATTTGGAGTCTCTGGATTAAAGATATTAATTGGTCTGCTGAATTCTTTATTTGTTTTTGCTTTTGGTTTATTATTGATAGGGAAGTAGAGATCAAAAACATATACAAGTTTAGGGGATTTGACTAAAAGGGTCATGGATCCTAGGATGCTTTGTGTTACAAATGATACTAAATAATACTATATTCCATGATACTATAGAAGAAATAGTGCTGGAATGGGAGTCAAGAAGACTGGGTTCTATTCTTACTCATGGGGTTTCCTTCCTTGCAAATATCATTTCACTTCCCTAGACCTCAATTTCCTAATTTATAAAATGAGCGGGATGGACTGGTTGTTCTCTCAAGCCCCTTCTAGTTCTCATATACTGAGTCTATAGGGACAATCTAAAAATATTAAAGGGAGAAAAGGTAAGAAAATTCTAAGATGAAAACTGAAGTAATAAAGCCTTAAATAGTTAAAGCAGTTAGAAATATAAAAGGCACAGAGCAAACTGTAATAAAATTCTTTTAAAACATTAAAACACATGAGAATAAACAAAAAGGAAAAAATCTTTAAAAGCTAAATGTTGGATTGAGCAACAACAGATGGACAGCACAAGTGTTTCATTCACATTCATATAAGACTATTTCTCAAAAATTATTCGAATCATCACCCACTCTTCTTCATGCCTCTGATAGCAAACAGAGTATCCCTCCTCACTGAGGCTAGTCTTTCTGCCTAGGTCTTCTACTCCTTTCCTCCCACTTTCTCTAAGAATTTACTTCAGAAATCTGTCTAAAACATAACTTTGATCTGTCCCTTTGCATTGGATCCTTACCATTGCTCATGGTTCCCCAATCTCCCCAAAATGCCACTGACCTCCAAGAGACTAAATCCCATTCTCTTTTGTTTTTAGTCATCCCGAATGAATTCTTTGCAGTCTTTGGTATTGTTTATAAATCAATCTCTTCTACTCTTTACTTTCTCTTCTCCTGGCTACAGAGATGCCACCCTTTTCAGGTTGTACTACTCATGCTTTTGTTATTCATTCAGTCAGTCATGTCTGACTCTCCATGACCCCACAGTATGCCAGGCCCTTCTATGCTTCACTGTCTGTTGAAGTCTGTCCAAGTTCATGTTTGTCATTGCCATGACACTATCTATCCCATCCTCTGCCATCCCCCTTTTCTTTTGCCTTCAGTCTTTCTCGATATCAGGATCCAATGAGTTCCATCTTTTCATTATGTGGTAAG
This sequence comes from Pseudochirops corinnae, assembly GCA_028646515.1. NCBI lineage: Eukaryota > Metazoa > Chordata > Mammalia > Diprotodontia > Pseudocheiridae > Pseudochirops > Pseudochirops corinnae. Next base: position 113,512 of record JAQQSV010000420.1, read on the forward strand.
CTTCAGCTTCAGTAAATAGGTTGAATTATTTTTTTTAAAGTATTGACTGATTTGATCTCCTTGATGTCCAAGGAACTCTCAAAAGTCTTCTTGTGCACCACAATAGTCATTAATTTTCTGCATAACTAGATCATAGGAGCATAGGCTTTGAGTTAGAAGATCAACAAATTCAACTGTAGCATTTTTTAAATTAGAAGACTGATGCACAGAAAGGTTAAGTGACTTGTTTATCTTTTGTTTTTTTAGAAAAAATTAATTTCCTTGGGAAATTAAGAATGGAGAGAGGAAACTAATGGGTGGTTTGGATTTGGTGATCTCTAAGTACATTTCTATCACTAGATTTATGACCTATGATCTATGTGACCAAAGATATGGTGATTTGCCCAGGATATCCCAGGTAGTAAGTGACCAAGACACAATTCAAACCCAGAGCAAGTCCAGTACACTCTCTGCTACACCATCCTGCCTCTCTGCTCTTTTCATGTCTTCTTCCTGCCATTTTAGGGTGAGTATCCCTCAAGATTCTATCTTGATCCTCATTTTTTCTGCTTCTATACTCTTGCATTTAGCAATCTAATTTACTCCATCTCTTCAACTACCACCTCTACATAAATAATTCCCAATTCTCTATCTTCAGTGCTGACCCCTCTTCTGATTGATCCCCAGATTCATATTCTGACTGCTTATAAAATAAGTAGTTCCACCTTTTTTGTAACTAGCCTTTTTCCCCAAAACTCTTCTTCCTGAATTTATCAGTTCTGTTACTGGCAATAACATTTACCCAGTTTCCAGTGTCTGATGATTTGATGCTCTTTTTGTTCCTTCCCTTTCTCTCATCTTTTATATCCATCTCAGTCACTGAGCCCTAACAGGGGCAGCTGGATGGAGCAGTGGATAGAGCACTGGGCCTGAAGTCAGGTCTCCCTGATTCCAGATATTTACTAGCAATGTGATGCCTCTGTCTTCCTCATTTCCTTTATCTGTAAAATTCAGGTAATACTACTTACATACCCAAGCTGTTATGAGAATCAAATGAGATCAAATTTGTAAAGTGCTTAGCACAGTGCCTGGCATATAGGAGGTACTTAATAAATGTTTATTTACTTTCTTCCAATAGATAAATCTAAGCAATATCTTTTTCATCTGTACCCTCTTCTCTGTTTCTACTATGTGAATTTTTTTTATTATTTTTTAATAGGTTTCTGTGACTTTATAGGTATAAAGAAGTCATAATGAGTAAACTCACTAAACTGGTACAGGTCCATACCTGCTCTGCAATTCTGAGTCTTATAGAGTTGCCTGGCGGCATCAAGAGATTAAATGACTTCATTGGGGTCATTTAACCAGCATGAGTCAAACCTAGGCCTTGAACCCATAGTGCTCCTCAGTACTGGGCCTGAAGACAAAATTTTGCCCTTTTTCCCAAAGGGAAGGAGGGAGGAACATAATTGACTTAGAGAAGATGTGGTCTGTAAGGATTTTGATTGCCTCTTTCTGGTCTTTCTGGTTGGGAAGTGAAAGAGAAGAAAGCATTGACCCTTTATGGTCCATTACATTTTAAAGAAAGAAATATTTCAAGACAATAGAAATGGAAAAGGGCAGTATTTTTAAAATAATATGATTGAAATCAGTAACTACTGATTTGTATGCTTTTTTGTACCTGTGAAAACTTTACAAAAACAAACTATTCTAATAAATATGTATTAAAAACTGTGTCTAAAACTAGATACTGGGTATACAAGGACAAAAAAGATAGGAATAGTCTCTGCCCTCAAGAATCTTGAGTTCAGTTGAATGGATACAACTTGTACACAGATGAGTTAATGTAAGCTAATTTGAGGAAGGAAACAGCATTAACCACTTGAGGATCTAGGGAAGGTTTCAAGGATGCTATCCAGAGGATGGAGGTGATGGTTGAGCTGAGCCTTGAAGGACAATGGGTCTAAAAAGTGAAGAATTGAGGGGCAGTGTTTTTTCAGACATTGGGGACAGCCTGTTGACAGAAACAAAGATGAGAGATGTAATGCCAGCTTTGGGGAACTGGTAGTCCAGTCTGTCTAGAACACAGAGTGAATGAAAGGAAAAAAACAAAACAGGATTGGAAAAATAGGATGGAACCAGATTGTGAAGAGTTTTAAAAGCCAGACTAGGGAGTGTGTCTTTCATCTCAAAAGCAGTAGCAAGTCACTATAGATTTTTGAGTAGGGGAATGATGTGGTTAGACATATGCCTGAGGAAGTGTATATTGGTGGTTGTGCAGAGGATTAAAGGGAAGAGAGACAGGATGAATAGAAACTAATAAGAGGCTATTACAGTAACGCAAGTAAGTGCTAATGAGTGCTTGAACTAGTGTGGTGTCTCTAAGAGTAGAGAGAGAGAGGGACAGGTTTGAGAGTTGTTACAAAGATAAAATTAATAACTGTTTGAAGATGGAAGGCAAAGAAAAGGGAAGATTAAGAAGAATTCCCAAGTTGCAAAGCTGGATGACTGGGAAGAGGGTGTCATTCTCCAAAGAGATAGGGAATTTCAAGGAATTGTAGATTTAAGGGGAATGATGACTTCAGCTGTGAACAGGTTGATCTCCAGATGTACAACAGACAGTTAGCGATGTGGAACTGGAAGTTCAAGGGAGAGATTATGGTTGGATATTGGAACCATTGATGAAGATATAATAATTGAATAATTATAATTGACTAGTAGATAATATAAAGAGTGTAGAGAGAAAAAGAAAATACTACTCACTCATGTTAGAGCATTGAATGGCACCCATGTATAAGTAGTCAGAGATAGATGATAATCTATCCCTCTAATCTGAGAAAAAGTGAAAGAACACATAGGAAAAGAAATTTTTTTTGTCTGAAACTATGATTTCATTGTAATTTGAAATTATCAGTAAGAAAATTCCCTCTTACCAATGTAAATCAATAACTATTATGCAATTTCGTCTTTTTAAAATTTCATGATTTATTTTTAACATTTTTTTCTTTTTAAATTTTGAATTTCCAGATTCTCTTCCTGCCTCCTGCTCCTCACCTGCATACTGAGAAGGAAAACAGTACAATATCAATTATACATGTGAAATCATGGAAAACTTATTTCAATATTAGCCATATCTCAGAGAGAGAGAGAAAGAGAGAGACAAAGAGAGAGAGACAGAGACACAGAGACAGAGAGAGAACAAGAACTGAAATGGGTCCAACGAAGCAAGCAATTCAAAAACATTGGTAATTTTAAGATGTAGTTTTGGAAGAGTAGGACGATGGAGAGCCAGATTGTAAGAAAGCATTCGTTGTCTATGACTTTGCTGAGAACATGCTTAATCAAAAGAGAAGGTAACAGACAGGCTCTGGCAGATGATTTTTACCACAGAGCATCTCTTCATAGTCCTACAATTGATGAGGAAGTATGGAGAATGCAAGAACCTGCTTTTTAAAAATTGTTTTTGTTGATTAACAAAAAGAAGAGATGTTGGACTTTGCAAAGCAAAATAGCCCTAAGGTTTTTTTTCTTTGTTTTTGTTTTTTACCAGGTGCCTCTCATGCATATGTAGATACAACTACAAAGATGATTTTGTTCAGTGATTCTTGGATTATCAGTATCAAGTCAGGCATAAACCAGGTCGACATCTGCTTGCCAAATTTATTCACCCTAGTCATATGAGATATCCAAGAGTCATCCATGAGTCAAATTTATTCAGTCTAGTCATATGAGAATCGAATGGAAGAGGGATTTATTATACTTAGTGAGGTTCTCCAGATGCTCCTGTTTTGGGATAATAATGTGCTGATTGAATTAAACCTTAGAATAATTCAAGATCTCCTCATTGAGTTCCACAACTACTTAAAGGGATTGAACTAGTAATCCACATTTAAAAAAAAAAAGCCAAGCAGATGTAGAATGCCTGCTGTTCAAATTCTAGCATGGAATTGAATGGGTGGTCTGTTGAATTAGTTCACTAATACATATATCATGGACCGTTACTGCAGGTAAAGAGAATCAGAGTCCAAAATTGCATAAGAAGAGGAAATTGGACTGGATTGCATTTGGAAATTATGAAGCACTTTCAATTATCCCAATCTGCTGACTTCCACTAATAATAATAATAATAATAATAATAACTAGCACTTGTATAGTACTATGCATCAGGTACTGTGACAAGCACTTTTCAATCTCACTTGATCTTCACAACAACTCTGGGTGCTATTATAATTCCCATTTTACAGATGAGAAAAGTTAAGCAAACAAAGGTTATGTGACTTGCCCAGAATTACCCGGTTAGTAAGTGTCTAAGGCTAGATTAGAACTTGGTTCTTCCTTGACTCCAGGTCTAGAGCTCTACCTGCTATGCCACTTTGCAGTCCGCTATTGTTAAACATTAATATTTTCTAGAAGAAGATAGTATGGCATAGTGGATAGAGTTCTGACTTTGCAGCCAGGAAGATATAGGTTCCTATTTCTCACCTGATACCACTTAACACTGTGCAAGCCACTTATATTCTATATTTTTTCAGGCAATTTTCTATGACATATCTGCTAAATATGGTAAATGGGTTGCTTTCAGCTTTGGTAGGGGGAGTTCATCACATGAAGGAAATTACAGATCTTTCCCATATTCTCTAGTGATGATACATAGCTACAAATCATGGACCCAGCATTTTCTCTGGGGAATAAAACGTACATGTGATTCAAACACCAATGAAATTTGCATGAGTAGGCTTAAGTACAAGAAGTGGCATGAAAATAAAATTAAGGTAATGCATCAGAAAAGGAGGTGGGATGGTCCTGTAATGAGAGTGAGGATGGCAGATGCGCATCCTGAATATTGTACTAGTATTCATGAAATACAGATATACTCAAGAAAACATCCAGAATGTAGCTTTCTAAGTAACAATGTAAGTACACTGCTGGACTTGGAGCTGAAAGGCCTGAGATTAAATTCTGCTTCAGATGATTTCTAGCTGTGTGACCCTGAGCAAGTCAACTGCCCCAGGCTCAATTTCCTAATCAATAAAATGAGGGGATTAGACTTGATTATCTCTAAGGTCCCTTCTAGCTCTAAATCTTATAAATCTTATGATTTATAAAAGTTATGGACAAGAATGATGTATGAGAAGACACAGATGATTTATAATCTGCATAATTTATTTATATTTGCATAAAATTTATAAAATTTTCTAGACAGACATGGATACAGTGAAAACAGAAAGTTTCAAGGAGCATGAACTCTGCCAGTAGAGGAGGTAAGCAGCTACGAACTCAATAGAGGGCTAGCCCTGGGAATTAAGAGTTAAGCTGCACAGGGAGGTAAAAGGATTGGAAATTCTGGCAGAACCAGAGTGATGAGTAGTCTGGACCACATGTATTATTTACATAATACATGTAACACAATGTTCCAGAGAAGATCTGTTGAGTTGAATTGAATTTTTTGTTGAATAAGGCTTCCATTAAGTTGAATAAGTCCTTCACATAAGTATAAAGGGAATTGGGGAATGAAGAGTTGAAGAGTAATTAAGATCTGAGAAGGGAGCTACAACCCTAATAAAATAAGTGTGATTTTACCCCCTCAGAGATATTTCTTCAATTTGTTCTCTCACTCATGGGTTGGGAAAACCAAGAGGGATTATGCAGATTCTAGAGTACCTTGTCAGTGACTATTCTTAAAACTATAGCTCATGAGCCCCAACCTGTGTGCTTCTCTTTAACAATCAGCTAATAGATACATTTAGCTCTTAGCAAAGACATTCACTAATAAGAATAAATACAAAACATTCCTTTCACCTTCCTCTGGAAATCTGAGATGGATTCTCCCACTAATACATATATCATCTATGGAAAGAGTGAGGAGAAACTTAGAGTAGAATGGTAGTGATGAACACGTGTAAATAATACATGTGATGGCTGATTTTTCCTCAATTAGTGTTTCCTGCCTAAAAACTGCCTCCAACTTTCAAAGCACATCTTTTTAGTTAGCACCTAGAGATATCCTATCATTGTTTGTCCAATGGCATTACTCCTTTCCAAATTAACCAAATAGAAGTATATACTCTTCACTACAGGTAAACAGGCTACTACTACCTTGTCAATTCATTAGTAGTTCATCATATGCAATTAGATCCTGTGACTATGTTGATGGAGCTAGGTGGGGTGGACCAAAATATATCTCCTTTATTTACTCAAGTTCCCACTAAAATAGAAAAATGCTGAAAATTAACTAAAACAAAGCTAAAACTAACATCATCATCATCATCATCATTGATACCTATATAGTGCCTTAAATTTTGCAAAGCATTTTACATATGATCCTCAAAACTGCACTATAAGGTAGATGCTATGATTATCTCTACTTCATAGATAAGAAAACTCAGACTGAAGGGGTTAAATGACTTGCTCAGTATGGCACTTACCGTGGTTAGTAAGTGTTTGAGATAGGATTTGAACTCAGGTTTTCTTGATTCCATGTTCAATGCTCTTTTCAGCTTTTTTGTTACCTACAACCCAATGAAAACAAAAGGCCTCTATGAGCAAGATTATAAAGTTAAAGACAATTTAAAAATACTATTACTGGCCAGATAGTTAAAACAATATATAAATTCTAGGACCACCCCCCCCTCCCCCCAAAGAACTAAAACAACTAAAAGGCATTGTAGTCATATTAAAATACTAATGGAAGCTTGGAAAGCAGGATCTAAAAAGATATTCATAGGATACAAAAGAGCAGGAAGAAGAGAAATGATACAAGAAGGCTATTTCAAACATTCTAGAAGAATTAAAAGCAAGTTTCTGTTAAAAGTAGTCTTAGAGCACTAAAGCAAATCTAGTGAAGCTTAAAAAATAAAAAAAAGGTTCACTAAAAGACAGAAGCAAACCTAGAGTCTCAGATGGAAAAAAAAAGTTAATATGATTTTAGGCTCTGCTGAGAAAGACCTAGTGTCCAGGGCTAGGGAAGTAATAGTTTCTTTTCTCTGCCCCAAGTCAGGATATTTCTGGAGGACTATGTTCATTTCTGGTACCACATTTTAGGAAAGACATTGATAAGCTGGAAAGTATCCAGGGGAGAACAATCAGAATGATGAAGGACCTGGAGTTAATTCTGTAGGAGAACTAGTTAGAGGAACAGAGGATATTGAACCTGGGGAACAATAACAAGATGAGTCTGTCTTCAAATATATAAAGGACTGTCATATGAGGGAGGGATTAAACTTGTTCTGTTTGGTCTTAGAGGGTTGAACCAGGAGCAATAGGGAAAAGGTACAAAGAGACAAATTTAGGTATAAGGAAAAACTCCCTCCAACTTAGGGCAATCCAAAAGGGAAATCAATTTCCTCTACTCTAGGGCTCTTCAGGAAGGGGCTGGATGACCACTTGGCTATGTTTGTAGTTCAGATCTGAGTTAGGTTAGATAACCTCTGAGGTTCCTTTGAACTATGAGGTTCTCGTACTCTGTGACTTCTGACACTGGGATTCTTGAGGGCACCAAAGCTTCAGGATAGGGAAAATGCTTATCTGGATACTCCTTACCAGAAAGCCACAAAGAGCTCTTGGAGTTTTCTATCAATAAGTCAAAAAACATTTCTTGAATACCTATCATAAGCACTGGGGATACAAGTATAAAGAATGAAACAATCCCCACTTGTAAGAAGCTTATAATCTAGTTGCACCAAAGGTTTGTTTCTTTGGCAAGCAGCCCATCTTTAGAATTTATGTGGTAAAAAATCTTAAGAGGAAATCTGTCAGAAATAGATGCTAACGAATTCAGGTAGAAAGGGAAGTGTTTGGAGGGAGATTAATGGACTAAAAAAAAAACTTAAGATTCAATAAACTTCTCCTTCCTCCCCACACTTTAAATAGGTGACATTCAAATGTTAAATAGCTGAGAGGAGGAAGGAAGGAATAAGCATTTTATAGTGCCTACTATGTGCCAGGCACTGTGCTAAAATCTTTATAAATATCTCATTTGATCATCACAAAAATCCTGAGAGATAAGTGGGACCATTGCTCTCATTTTATGGTGAAGGAAACTGGGGCAAATTTAAGTGATTTGCTCAGGATCACATTGCTAGTAGGTCTCTGAGGCTGGAGTTGAACTCAGGGTCTTCCTAACTCAAGGCCCAGCACTCCCTCTATCCATTTTATGGATATCCGTATGAGTATCCATTACATCCACTTAACCACTGAAGAGAAAAATGATGCCCAGGATATAGGTCCTAGGCCATCTTTGTAAATGAGAAAGTGTGTGAATGACATCCTTCTTTATCAAAGAATTTTATTGGGACTCTATTGGGTGTGAAAGGAGGGTTGCTTTGGAAATGACAGTTTTCAGTAAAAGGATGGATAGAGAGTTTATGCTAACTTGTTCATGCTTTGATATCACTAAATCTTTCCTTAATCTAATTAAATCACTTAACAGCAACAAATGACATCCTTCTTTTAAATCATTTTGGACAGGGTTCAAGGAAGAGCAGCCTTATTTGACATTGGTTCTATTACTCAGTAAGTCAATAGATATTTCTTCATAGCCTATCATGTTCTAGGCACTAATATTAGGCATTGGGGATATGAAGATCGAAAAAGGAATAATCACTGCCCTCCAAGAGCTTATGTTCAATCAACAGAAACAACATGCACATATATAGGTATGTGTAATAAATCTACAAAATAAATACATAAATGTAAGATCTTTGTGGTAGGAGAGGAGATTGAGAAGGGTCAGAAAAAGCTTGGTGTAGAAAATGAATCTCGAGATGACCTTTAAGAGAAACAAGGGATTATAAGAGGCAGAAATAGAGATAGCTCCCAAAGTGTCATCTCAAATTTTACTTGTCATTTGGTTGTTTAGAATATAAAATATATCCTTCCATAGAAACAATGCTATAAATTGTGGCAACTTTCCCAGACCAGCTCACAAAAATTTTTCTTGGTGGCCATAGCTTGCAAAAGGAAATGGCAGGAGGATGAAGGAGGAGGGAATAAAGCACTGGGAAATGAAGAGACTCAAGGAGAAGGTTGCTGAATCCTAAACAGCAGCTCAGTGGGTAATTTTGTTACTTTTAAGATTTTTTTTTTTAGAGCGAGTAAGGCTGGGCAATTGGGGTTATGTGACTTGCCCAAGGTCACACAGCTAGTAAGTGTGTCAAGTGTCTGAGGTTGGATTTGAACTCAGGTCCTCCTGACTCCAAGGCCAGTGCTCTATTCACTGCGCCACCTAGCCGCCACCAATTTTGTTACTTTTGAAAGAAAGATAAATTAGCTTAGCCATTGTAGGGGCATGGATCATATTGGAATATGTTGATGACATGTACGTTGATGACTAGGTCCTACAGAAAGATGTTCTTCCCATTGCACCAGCAATGTAATCCACATTCTAGCAAAAATAGCACTGTTGTTTGACATATATGACATTGTATCTCTTGCCTCCATGCCTTCACACAGGCTCTCATGCCTGTGCCATCTCCCCTGTGTTTCTATGAATCCTAAGCTCCCTTCAAGGCTCAATTCCCTGTCAACTTCCTAAATGAGGATCTCCCAGAGCACCCAAATTAGTAGTCCTCACTTTCTTCCTCTGGAAAAGTTACTCTGTTTTTACTTTATACATGATTTAAATTTATCTCTCCGAGTTTATAGTGTTTCACCAAGAACAATGTAAGCTATTTCATTTCCCTCTTTGTATTCCCAGTGCCTGGTATGGTGCTTGGAACATAAGAAGTGCTTAATAAATTCTTACGTCATTTAATTAAATTGTTGGTTACATCAAGTTCTAGAACATTACATGGTTACTTGAAAGAGATTGGTCTTAAAATCTACACTGAAGTCAAAGTAAATGATGAATAAATATTAATCCATTCCGACATGACACAATGAAGATAAAACTAGATCAATTAAGTGCCTAAAAGAGGTAAAAAAAAAAAAAATGCTATGAGAAGTCAAAGGAAAAAAGACCAGGAAAGATCTCATAAGGGACGCAACATGAGAGCTGAGCCATGAAGGATGGATAGGATTTCAGTGGGCTTTCACTGTCTATTTGTATCCACCTTCAGGATTGAAATATCAGGGAGAAGTGTTGATGAGGAAGGTGAATGTAAGAGAATGTTTTACTTTGGCCTTCCTTTCTCATTTTGTTCCTCTTGCCCTAAGCCTCATTACTATCCCTCCTGTCTCTGGATCCACCTTTCCTCCTCAGTCCTCTTTTTAGGGACATGAAGCATGCAAGAACTCCCCCCATACTGGGAAGAGTAACAGTGGTGAGAAGCATGAAGCATGCCAACTTCTACCCCTTTCATTCATTGCAATGGGAGTTTGTCTTGACTTTCAGGTTAAGACTGATACTACTCCATGTTCCTACCTTCCAGGAATCAGGATTGCTGACATTCAGTAGGAATAAGGGCAATCAGACCTTCTGGAGGGTGATTTCCTTCTCTCTACTCGTCACTTTAGTAATTGAGAAGTACAAACCATTGAACTAATGATAATCAGATTCTGTGATTATTCATCAGATGCAAAAATTTATCAAATTAGTGTAGAAAGCTCTGTGTTGGACAAGCACCAAAAACAAACAAAGAGAAGGGCCCAGAACATAATGTAGAAGAAGTCAGGCTGGACTTGGGAAACAGAATAGTACTTTCATTGTTCCCAGGTTGCTCACTGACACAAAAGCCCATCTTTTTTTTTTTTTTTTAAAATTTGTAGGCAATTGAAGGTAAGTGACTTGCCCAGGGTCACATAGCTAGTAAGTGTCTGAAGCCATATTTGAACTCAGGTCCTCCTGACTCCAGGGCTAGCACTCTATCCACTGTGCCACTTAGCTACCCCTAGTCCAGCTTTTAAATATCAATATTCTCTCACTGAGAAGCGACATGGTTCAGTGCATAGCTCCTAGACTCAGAGTAAAAAAAGTAAGGAAAACGTGAATGAATGCATAAAGAAATGAATGAATGAATGAAATAAAAAACATTTATGCTAATCAATGTGCTGAGCCCTGGGGATATAAATACACAAATGAAATGCTCTATTCCCCCCAGTAGTTTATATCCTAAAGGACAGAGAAAGCACATAGGGTGAAGTGAAAGCCAGAGAAGGATGTTTTGGTCTGAGAGGACACAGGGCAGTTAAGGGAACAAGGCGATGAGTTGACACATGCTTTCCAGGAGCAGCAACAGTATTGATTTGATTACAGTTTCTAGAAAAAGAGGTAGAAAGGGAGGGAGAACATTTGAGTGAAACCCTGTCTCTTACACTTTGCTGTGTGATCATTGGCAAGACACTAAATCTCTCAGAGAACTTTCGGGGGCTATGAATTATAAATGACTTGCAATCTGCATTGGACGACTGTGGGATCATATAGGAGTTCTCACACTGATGAAATCACAAGTCTTTGATCTATATAATAACAAAAGCTATCATTTAAATAACACTTACCATGTGCCAGGCAAGAGGTGCTATTATCTCCATTTTACAGTTGAGGGAACTGAGCTAGGCAGAGTTTAAGTGACCCATTCAGGGACACATAGCTATGTGGTGTCTGAGGCTGGATTTGAACTGAGGTCTTCCTAACTCCAGGACTGGCACTCTATCCACTGGGCCACCTAGCTGCCTCAGCACATACTGACATGTTTTCCTACTGATGCTTTATGGCAACGGTTCTCAAACTTTTTGGTTTCAATACCTCTTTATACACCTAAAAAAGTATCAAAAACCAAAAGAGCTTTTGTTTATGTGGGTTATATCTACCAATATTTTTCATATTCAAAATCAAAACAATACATTTAAATATATTATAAATTATATATACAAATATTTATATATAATTATTAAAACAAATTATAAATACATTAATTCATTTAAAATAATGACAACAATCTTATTATATATTAACACAAATAGCATTTTTTTTAAAAGAAAACATAACTATAGTTTCCAAAACAAAAAAAAATGTAGTGAGAAGAGTGGCAACATTTTACGTATTTTTACAAATCTCTTAAATGTCTCATTTAATAGAAAATAGCCAAATTCTCATATCTACTTTTATAATCAGTCTGTTATAATATGTTATTTTGGTTGAAGTATATAAAGAGAATCCATACAAATATGTGGCTTGAAAATAGAGAAATATTTTAATAGGTAAAAAACACCTTAGAATTATCTTCAAAAAGTTTTGATCTCATACATTCCCTGAAAGGATCTTGGGCAACATCCCCTACTCCCAGGGTCCTCAGACTACATTTTAAGAATTTCTATGGTTTTGAATTATGAAATCTCCACACCTGAGAAGAAGTAGAGTTTTAGTTTGTTAAATAGTAGTGGAAAGACTCATGGATATGCTACAACTGGAGAAGGAAGTGAGTAGTTACACATTCTGGGCTAAGGATGGCAGATGAATAGGCTTAGAGATACCCTTGGATCATGACACATTTGAAGAGTCAGAGGAAAGTTTCTAGGGCTTTGCACGAATAGAATGTTTATGTAATGACACAAGTAAAAGTCACACAGGATGAGGAGGGGAGGATGTGATATGTACCAGAAGAAGGACCACACTCCAAGGCTGACTCTCTATTCACTACACCACACTGTCTTTCAAAAAAATGTAAATATTACTATAAATGTGATGAAATTGTAGACTAATCAAAATAGAGAAATCGTTCTAAAAGTGCTTTCTTTAGGTTCGTCTGATACTGACTAGGGCTACACACATTACAGAAGCAAGCTTGGTGGAATGACAAGTGGCCCTCAGTAGAAATGCTGCTTTCTTTGCCTTTTCTTATTTCAAGCGCCATGAATGGTGGTGTGGATTCTTTTTGTCCATCAGTATATAGTGCTCCAGAAAAGGGAGCTTTAGGCAGCAGCTGTACCTTTCCCAACTTGTCTGAAAATTCTAGTACAGACAATTGAGAAACAATGAAAAATGGTCTGTAGGCTTAAGGGGAATGAAAAATATTTCTCTCTGTACGTATGTATGTACTTATACATATATATATATTCATATATACACACACACACACATACACATACATGTAGGTATATATGTGTGTATATACACATATACATATGCACACACACATATATACACAAAAATACTTACTGAACTCACTTTGTAGAAGCTGTATCTCTCCCAACATGTTTAGACATTCTAGTATAAACCCATTTAAGGATTGAGCAAACAACAAAAAATGGCCTGTACATTTAAGGGGAATGAATAGTATTTCTGGGGAACTGGGTGTATCTCAGGCACACACACAAAACTTTAGCAAGCTCAACTTGTGACTCATTAATTTGAAAATGTATACTTTGGCTCAAATGAATGGAAAGAGAAAAGACATACTTAGTTTCTGTTCACTGTGGAAGTCTCTGTGTACTGCAAGTCTAGAGGCCTAGTGGCTACTGGCCCCATTTGGAAATTCTAAAGAAGGGGTGGTAGGATTGGACAGAAGATGAGTAGAAGCTGCCCATTTCCCCAGCTGTAAATAGTGACTTGGCAGCTGTGGTTTAGTAGAAATTGGATTCAGAGTTGGAAGATTTAGGTTTGACGTCCCAACTCTGTTGTGTTCTGGCTGTTATCTCTACTAAGTGGCATGATCTTTCCATGCTTCTATGAAGTCAACAATACTTCTGCTATCTCTCTCAAAAAGCAAACGGAATCATGAAACATGAACCATTGCATAAAATATAAGTAGGATAAGACCTGTGGTTTGGTGGTACAGGGAGCACCCAATGACAAAACTCCATCTACCAATGAAGATAACCACCTTCTATGCTTTCTTCAGTCTTCAGAGAATTTCCTAGAGTACTAAGGAGTTAAAGATTACCCCAGGGTCCCACAGACAGTATGTGGCAGAGGCAGACTTGGACATAGATCTTCCAAACTCTAAGAATATCTACTATGGCACAATTTCTCTAAAATATAAATAATCATATAAATGTGAGTTAATATTATAGTTCAGGAATTGTCCCAGATTCTTTTTTGGTGTCAGTTCAATCTTGGTTAGTTCTGATTATTATTATTCAATGTTGTTGGACCATCAAGACTCTTCACACTGTTGGTAACATTGAAGCTCTTAACAGAGTTTGGAATAAAGAAATGCTACAATTAACGGGTAGCGGAGACAAGAAAGAGCCCTAGACTTAGTAGTCTAAATTACCAGGTTCAAATCTTCTCTCTGTAATTCACCGGGTCCTTGAGCAAACCCTATAATAATTAAAATAAGAATTCTATATTACCTATGTATTTGCCATTTGTCCTTACGCCATATGACCTTAGAGCTCATTTAATCCAACTCCATCCTTCTAAAGATGAGAAAATTAAGGGCTAGAAAGATGAAATAACTTCCCCCAAATCACACAGAATTGTCTAATTGACAGAAGTGATATTTGAACCTGAGGTCCCTGACTACAAATTCAGTGCTCTTTCCACTGTTTCCGATTTACAGAAAGGAAAAATACATAAAATTTGGAGATCAAAGGGGCTTCATTATTGGATGAAGATAAATTATGCCACATAGGAAACATCTTGTGATTGGTTAAAAAGAATCAGACAAAGTTCTAGGCCAATGTATCAAAAAAGCCATTGGTTCAGCGGTGACCTCATTCTATCAAAGGATCATCACTCTTGGGGCAGAAGATTTTTGGTTGAGAGGATTCCAGTTTGAGGCAAACTCCTGAGAAGGAACTGCTCCTGGGATGAAAGAGAATCTCTCTCTCTCCCTCCCTCCCTCTCTCTCTCTCTCTCTCTCTCTCTCTCTCTCTCTCTCTCTCTCTCTCTTTTCCCCTCTCTCTCTGTCGTTCTGTCTCTTTCTCTCTCATTTTCTCTCTTTCTCTCATTCTCTCATTTTCTCTCTTTTTCTTCTCTCTCATTCTCTCTCTCTCTGTCTCTCTCTGTCTCTCTCTCTCTCTCCCCCCGTCATTCTGTCTCTCTCTTCCTCTCTCATTCTCTCTCTCTTTCTCTCATTCTCTCTCTCATTTTCTCTCTTTGTCTTCTCTCTTATTCTGTCTTTCTCATATTCTCTCTCTTTCTCTCTCTCCCTCTCTCTCTCTCTCTCTCCCTCTCTCTCTCTCTCTCCCTCTGTCTCTCTCTCTCTCCCTTGCATCCTTTGCCCCCTTCTGCCTCAACTCACTGGACCAATAGCAGACAATGAATACATTTGCAAACAGAAATGGCCAGGGCGGACAAGCATGGACAAATGTGAATATGGAAAGATGGCTAGGAAGGAAACACCTTCAAAGTGCATGACCTCTTGTACCTGAGAAGAACACTGGCTATGGATTCAGGAAAGGAATTCCTTGCCCATGTGGGTTGCTACACATGTGCCTTGCCACTATGGTATTCTATAATAAGAGCCACCTCCAACATGAACCTTTGTGTACTTCTGGGAAAATTTGCCCCAGACTCTGATAGCAAGGATATTTTGTATCAACTGTGTTTACTATTCCCACCTTAGTAAATTCCTTGACTCATCCAAAGTCTTGCTAATTGTCAGTGTGAAACACACTAATGGGAACTTATGAATGAATTATCATAGAATTCAGGTTTTATTCTATTTCAGTTATCTATTGGGAGAAAAAAAACATTTCAGTACTTCAATAGATCTGTGGTTTCATTAATGTGGCTCCTTTCACTGGCATAGATTGCAATTCATGCATATCTTCTTATCATATGTAACCCTTAAACATGTCCTTCCACAAATTCTTCACAGAAGATTGTTACTTATTGTTGTTCATCCTTCATTCTTGAAGAGCATCAGTGACATCACTTGCCAGTGAAATTGGATTTAAGTGAGGCAGGGCTATACAAAGTCATCAGCCTCACTCTCTCCCCCAGAGTCATTCAGAAGCCAGTGACAAGACATAGGTCAGGATGGCTGTTGATGGCTCCGGATGCACCCAACAGGCTGGATACCTTCTTTCAGTTCTCTTTAAATTGCATTGATACCAGTTGAGTACTTGGTTTTTCATAGGTCATCTCCACTCCAATTACCTGACTGGCCCACTTCTTTTTTCCAGTCAAACATCTTCCTGGTAATGTCTTGTATTTCTTCAGTTGTTTCATTCATATCTGACTCTTTGTGACACCATGTGGAGTTTTCTTGACAAAGATCCTGGAGTGGTTTACCATTTCCTTTTCCAACTCAGTTTACAGACGAGGAAACTGAGACAAAGAGGGTTAAGTGACCAGGGTCACATAGCTAGTAAGTGTCTGATCCCAGATTTGAACTAAGATGAGTCTTCCTGACTCTAGGCCTGGAACTCTATCCACTGCACCATCTAGCTGCCCCTGTTTTATCTTACTTCTGTGTAATTCTTCATTGTTAGTAATGTGTAGCCTACTTACAATCACCATTTACCTCTCCATTGCAGCATGGTTGAGTTAATATTCAACTTTAACTCTTTAGTGACTGCGGTATTGCACAATCCAGAGCTAAACAGCATAACCTGAAGAAATGAAAGCTTCAAAAGATGAACCCTAGTTCCAGAAGCTTAGGGGACATTAAACTCACTGCATATTTCATTACTGCAGGCTGTAAGAGTCTCATGGAATAGGGTCAAAAAACACCTCAAACCCCTTCTCCTCAGTCTGCTATTTGATTTGTTTCTTTATTAATTCTCTTACATGGGGTTCATATGCATTCTGTGCAAAATAACAGGAAATTGCCTCATAAATTCCCACAAATACACAAACCTCATTAAATAATCAATTATCTCTGATCCCAAATCTCAGTTTATCAAAGAATGGAGAAAGCTGTCTTCCCTTAACTTAAGCTTTATCATCTTACTCAGTATCAAACCCCAGTCTCATAGGCTTAGACAAACATCATTATCTTTATGGATGGAGGAAATATTTCTGTGGTAGGTAGGGTTATAAGGCACATGCACTAGTACTTTGGCTTCTATGGTACAGCCCTGCTTGCCCTATGCCAGTTCCAGCTCTACTAGTGCATATTTCAGAACCATACAAGTGAAAGATATGATAGCAGGGATAACCACCCTCTGATTATTGATATCATATGAGATGTAAAAGAAACAGACATGCACCAAAGCTTTCTGCCAGTGTCATGAAGGTATCCAGTGCAGAGCCCAAATGGAACAAGGACTCCAAGCGGTTTTCAACCTGTGAGTTATGTTCAACTTGTAACAATGAAAATACATCCTGCATATCAGATATTTACATTACGATTCATAACAGTAGCAAAATTATAGTTATAAAGTAGCAACGAAAATAATTTTATGGTTGGGGGTCACCACAACATGAGGAACTATTTTAAATGGTTGCGGCATTAGGAAGGTTGAGAACTACTGCTATAGATGGTGAGGTTTCCCCAATAATCCTGTTTGTGGATGACATAGTGGTAATTGTACCAGGCCTCAAAACATTACAAAGATTCCAATTTGAAAAACTGGTTATTAAAATATTTGATAAATATACAGATTAATGCTAATTAGCTATGTGTTTGTGTGTGTGTGCACATGCAGTTTCTCAAGAGGATAAATTAAGTAGCCCATGTTGAGAAAAGAAACATTACATTCTAAAGGACAAATGAACAGTTAACATTTAAATAGCTCAAGGCCACATAAGTGCTTCCACCCACTGGAATAAATTTAAATTCTGAGCCCCCAAGCAAAAATGTCAGTAAGTAAAGGAAGAAGCAATGAGAGGGACTGCTATTCTTGACTTCAGATCAACAAGGAAGGCTGTTTGGCAATGTGGGAGTGATATGGGAACCTTGGAAGAAATTGACCATGCCATCTGGGAGTTCAAAATAGCAAGGGAAGGGAACATTGGGGCATAATCATACATGTAGCTCAAACTTTAGAAAAGCTGACTTCAAAAAGTTCAGGGAAAGGTTCTCCAGCCAAAAGTGACTCAGATGTGAGAAGTTCAAAGAGAACCAGTCTCCTCATATACCCCTCAAAAAGCAACAAATAGAAAGACCAAAGAGAAGAAAAATAGCTAAGAAACCACACATGAAAATACAAACCAACCAAAATAGAAAATGAGCAAAGTGAAGAACAGTGCCAATGAAACAAAAAATAATATACCACAGAGCAACTGAATCATCTAAAGTACAAGATGCAACTCAGATGGAAAAAGAAACAAGACAAAATACCATAAAGGAAATCTTCAGATAAATAAATAGCATATTAATGAAATTAAACAAGAATGAACTTTGATACTTCAAAGTTAGAGGTATTTAATAAATTAAGAACATCGATAAAAAAAAATACAGAACTTTTGGAATATTTTCAGCTTAAATCATGGGAAGAATTAAAACTAAAATTAATAAAAAGTGATTTAAAATATTGAGAGAAAATACTTTTTTTTAATAACCAGTATAGGGGATATAATAGGATAAGGACCAGATCTGTGATTCATTGAACCTTCATCTAGGAAGTCCTAGATGAAGAAATTCCCTCCATTAAAGCAGATGAGCAACTGCTTTTAACTTACAGACTTAGAGCTACCTAACATGTAGAGATATTGAATGACTTGCTCAGAGTATATGAGACAGAGACATTTGACTTAACCTAGGTTTTCCTGGCTTCAAAGCCAGCTTCAAGGGCAATTTTCTATCCACTATGTTGTCACTCAATATATAACACAAAATCTTTAAAAATCAATAGAAGCTATCAATGCTAGAAGAGGAAAAGGGAATAATGGACATGGCAGATAAATGAGAGAAAAAGGTTCAGAAAATTATTGAAATATTAAAGGAATCAGAGAAAATGAAAATGGACATGGAGGATGGATAACTGTCTCAGGATTATTCATATCACAGAAAAAAAATGGGAAAAAAAAAAACCAAAATAATCTGAATCTCATGTTCCTGGAAATTTTTAAAGAAAATTTCCTATAACTAACTGAAAAACATGGCACTTTACAAACAGAAAAAAAAAAGTCCATTGAACCCTGATGAGGAAGAACCCAAGAGTTAGCTCCTTCATTTATACAGCAGGCCAAGTTTGTTAAGATAGATATTTCTGGATTCATGGTCCCATGCCTGTTAGTTTTATATATGTTTATTCTAATTTCTCTGATTATTCTTTATCTTCCTTGAGAAATCTACTATAATCCTGATTGATGTACTTTGTAATATAATTTTTATCTTTTCCTAATGAAGCTTGAAAATAGAAGACAGAAAAATGTCTAAAAATTATTCACAAAGAGAGATTTTTCATGAAGGGGTGAGTATAAAGACAAGAAAATAATCAATATGCCAAGTCATTCCAACAATGAAAAAATTAGACTACTTGCTTATATTATTAGATTCAGAGAAAGTAATGGATAAAATGTATCAATAGAAAAGTGTTTCAGTGAATATCGTATACAATGGCAAAACACTAGAAGCAATTTCACTAACAATAGGTGTAAATCAAGGTTGTCTACACATTGCTATTTGACATTGTTGACAATAGAAAGAAACATGAATGAATAAAAGCAAGTAAAACAGAAGAAATATGTATTAGCTATGAAGAGGTTAAACTATTTCTTGAAATGGTACAATTCCATGTCTAGAAAAACCCAATAAAATTTTTTTAAAAGGTCAGTTAAGGTAAAAAAGGGAAACTAAAAGAGAAATATCCATTACAATAAAGATAAAACCACATTCAATATTTGGGTCTTATCAAAATGTACAAGACACACACACACACACACACACACACACACAGTTCTCATTTTCCATAAGCAGACCATTCTGCAGTCTTCTACATAAATCAATTTTTACATAATGCAAATTTGCCAGCCAAAATGAGGAAAGGAAGGAGGAAGGCAGGACAGGGGAACAAGCTAATAAAGGTGACTAGCAAAGGTTCAAGGACACCTACAGGCCAAGGCCAGGGAAGCAGCAAGTAGGAGGAGGAACAGGAAGATCTGGGGCTGGTTGCATGGTGATCTGGCCAAAAAATAAAGGAAGAATGTATGAGGATAAGTGGACGGGGTAGACACATGGGGACATAAGGACACAGACAGGAGAGGATGGGAGACAGTGGGTGGGCAGAGCAGGACAAAGGTCTCTTCTTGTCCAAAAGTCTCAAGTCAAGCCCCCAATGTGTCATAGACCACCCCGCCCCTGGTTCTTCTGCTTTCATTTGGAGGAGTTTTGTTCTGGGATTCTTTTTTTTGGGGGGGGGGGAGCTATTGAGTACTAAGTTGAGGGGCAGGAGGGGGAGGGAGGGAGACAGAGAGACAAAGAGAAGAGAGAGAGAGAAGAGAGACAGAGAGACAGAGAGAGACAGAGACAGAGAGAGACAGAGAAACAGAGAGAGAGAACAGTATTTTTTCAGTAAAGTTAACATAAAGTTTTTTAGAATGCAGATTTCTTTCAGAATTCTTTACGGAAAGTCAAATTTAGCTATCTGTGAAAGCTTTGGAGAAAAGATTTGGAAGAAGAATTAATGGCTTAGTACAAGAATTACAAATCCTTATTCAATTAATAAATTCCCAGAAAATTAGAAAGGACCAAAGAGAAATTAAAAACAAAGTGAGATGAAAAATAAAGAAATAGAAGACAATGTTTCTTTTCTTTTCTTTTCTTTTTGCTTTTTGGATGGGGGAGGGTAGGGCAATTGGGATTAAATGACTTGTCCAAGGGAAGACAATGTTTCATATTTTAAAAAAAACTCACCTAGAAAACAAATCAAAGAAAGAAAATTTAAGAAACATTGAAATATCTAAAGCAATGACCAATGAAAAGAAACCTGGATGTCATATTTCAAGAAATCATGAAGAAAACCTGCCCAGATCTATGAGAACTAGACGGTGAAATGAATATAAAAACAACGTACTAGTCACTATCTGAAAGAAACATCAAAATGAACATACACAGGAATGGCATTACTAAAATCCTGAGTTTTCAAGTCAAAGAAAAAAATATTGTAAGTAAACAAAAATAAAATGTTCAAATACCAACGAACAAGTCAGAATGAGATAAGATCCAGCAGATGCCACTGTAAAGGATCAGAGAGATCTTAGTATACAGTATTCCAAAAAAGCAACATATATAGGCTTCTAATAAAGAAAATCTTACTTGTAAAATCCAAGTATAATCCTTCAGGTGAAAAAAATGTATTTTTAGTGAAATAGAGGGCTTCCAGGTATTCATGATAAGAAAAAAATTAGACTAGAGTCAAGTAGAAATTTTGAAATGCAAACACAAGTCAAGAGAAAAATAAAAAAGTAAATACAAGTGAGTAATCAGAAGTGACTAAACAAGGGTGAGGTGTTTACATTCTAATGAAGGAACAAGAGGAGATAGCACTACTGTCCCTTCATACCCTAATGTTAATACAGTATAGGTCATCGAAAGGAATTAAATTAGTCAGATGGCCTGGGAATCATTTCGTTATATTTTGATGAAATGGAGGAGAAAAAGAAATACTCTATGAAAGAAAGGATAAATAAGAGTGAAGAACCTACGTTACATAATTGGGGTACACAGACAAAGGACTATAAAAACAAAGTGAAAGATGAATCAGGTATCATCTGAACTTCACTTTCACCTGAACCAATTAAAGGAGTATAGAAAACACATAGGAGAAAAGACTTGTGCAGAATAGCATTCAATGCAACAAGGAAACAGCAAAGAACAGGGAAATGGAAGGAAAGAATAAGAGATGAATAGATCCAAACTTTCACTTTGGAGGGTTGATCATGAAAAGAGGTTCAAAAAGTGAAAAGAAAGAGAAATGATAAGCTGTTATTGCTGTCTGGAGGAGAAGAAAAAGAGAGGGGCAGGGGAGTAGAGGCTGATGGCATCAAGTGTAGTGGAGCAGTCCTGAGAACATTCCCTTCTTACCATATTATTGCTCTTTGTAAGGAAGGGGTGGGGTGTGGGGAAAAGAAGAAGTGTAAGTAAATAAAAAATGAGTGAATATTTACAAAAATAATAAAAAATGCCAAAATTAATAGAACAAGAAATAGATCATCTAAATGGCCCATTCTCAAGAAGAAAAATTAAAGAGGTCATGAATGAATGCTTAAATATACAGTACTAGGACCAGACAGATTTATAATAATTTCTATTAGATATGTAAGTAATTAATTCTAATATTACATAAACTCTTAAAACAGGAAAATGAAGGATTCTATGAAATCTTTTCAATGATATAGATATCATCTTTATACCTAATTAAGGAAGAGTTGAAACAGAAACAGAATTCTAGTTACAGTATTCACTAATACAGCACTTCTTAAGCTGTCATTTGCAACCCCATATGGGGTTGTGAAAAATTTGGCAACAGTAAAAGTTTTCTGAGTACGCAACAACTGAAAATTAATTAAAAACAAATGCATAATGATTCCAAGGTGTTTCTGGAAACTCTTGGCCATGTTGCATCACACAACTTCAACACACCCTGGATCTGAACACAAAGCATTCACACTTTGCACTTTGCACCTCAGGCCACACAACTGTCAAAATGGGAAAAGAGGTCATGAGTGGAAAAAGTGTAAGAAACCCTGCACTAATGAACAGTGAATACAAATATTAAATATAATATCATAGTGGCATCAGGAACATATCACAAAGTTCATACACTATGACTAGATTGAATTGATACAAGGTATTAAAGATTGCTTTAACATTATAAAATATGCATATACATGTACAATTGACCATTTTAATAACAAAAATTAATAATATAATAATATCAATAGCTATAGAAAAAACTTTTGACAAAATACAACACTCATTACTGTTTGTTTGGTTTTTTTGCTTTTTGGAGGGGGGGAAGCAGGGCAGTTGGGGTTAAGTGACTTGCCCAAGGTCACACAGCTCATAAGTGTCAAGTGTCTGAGGTCACATTTGAACTCAGGGCCTCCTGAATCCAGGGCTGATGCTCTATATACTGCACCACATAGTCACCCCACTCATTACTGTTCTTAGAAACAACAACTAGCAAACAGGAATAAATGCACATTTCCTAAATATGGTAAGTAGCACTCATCTAAGACCTTATATGTAATAGGAATAAACTAGAGGCCCTTCTAATAAGATCAAGTGTAGAACAAGGATGTCCATTATCACCACTATTATTTGATATAGGCTATAAATCCTAGTTACAGCAACAAGTTGAGAAAAAGAAATAGAGAAAATAAACATAGACACAAAGAAAACAAAATTATCACTTTTGCAGATAATTGTCAACTAAAAGCTAATTGAAATAATAATGTCAAAAAAGTTGTAGGATATAAAATAAATCCACATAAATCATCCACATTTTTGTATATCGCCAAAAAAAATCCTCACCCAGAAGAGATAGAAATTCCATTTAAAATTAATACAGAAGGCATAAAATACTTGGGAGTCTACCTATCAAAACACATGCAGGAACTATATGAATATAACTACAAAATACTCTTAGGAAAATGAGCCAAGACAACATAAAATGAAAATTCTACCCAAATTGCTTTATTCAGTACCAATCCCAATCAAAATACAAAAGAGTTACTTTAGATCCTGGAGTGAAGGGGGGAGACCTGCAAATTTCATTGGAAGAACAAAAAGTAAAGAATCTCAAGAGAAAGAATGAAAAAATAATGGGAAGGAAAGGGCCCTCTCAGTTTCCAATCTCAAACTCTCAAACTATACTACAGAATAGTAGTCAGTGAAAGGATTTGGAACTGGCTAAAAAATAGAGCAATCAGTAGAAGAGATTAAGTACACAACATACAAAACAAAATATATGTACTAGCATACTATTATTCAACAAAGAATACAGGGAAAACTGGACAACAGAGGCATAAAATAGGTTTACTTTAGACAAACATTTAATACCAATTACTAAAATTAATTCACATGATAAATAAATTAAAGGAGTAAGGAAGAAATTTCCTTTTGCATGTATGAATAGAGAAAGAGTTCATGAACAAATAAAGGATAGAAAAAATACAGAAGATAAAGTAAATTATTTTAATTACAGAAAGTGTTAAAGCTTTATACACACAAAACTAATGCAGTTAACCTGGAGAGGGAACTGTTAAATGGTTGCAGGGGTGGAGTAGAGAAATATTTCTAATAAGTTACTCATATAAAGGGTTTTTAATTTTATATATATATATATATATATGTATGTATGTATGTATGTACATATGGAATTTATTTGAATTTATAAAAATAAAAGTCATTCCCCTATTTATAAATGATCAAGGGATCTGAACAAGTAGTTCTGAAAGGAAGAACTCCAAACTATCAACAGTATATGAAAAAAAGTACTCCAAATCACTAATGATAGGGGGAAAAAATACAAACTAAAACACCTCCAAGGTTCTGCTTCATACCCATTAGATTATC